>HG995424.1:0-62500 GCA_905333125.1 Pheosia tremula
TTTCCAGGTTTTATTTATGATCTCGTCACTTTTTATATTGTGACGGTTTAGTCTGTGTTTTCTTTTTGTAACTGTGAGTTTTTTATTCTGTTTGCAGCTAGATTTGTTCACAACTTTAGTATTTTTATTCCTTTCTTTATTACTGGGTATTATATTATTATTATAAGTTTTATTATTTTAAGTATTTTATGCTATTCTTACACTTTTTATTGTTTACTTGCTTACTTACTAAGTATTATATTACGTTATTATTATAAGTGCTATATGCTATTCTTACATGCTAATTATATGTATAAATGTATGTTTTTGTATTTTGTATATTTTGATTTTTTTTTTTTTTTTTTTTTTTTTTTTTTTTTTTTTTTTTCCTAATATTATATTTGAAATCAGTATATTTACAATCATTTTTACGCCATTTTCGCTCCATTTTGGCGGGCACACCTTCGCACGATTGCTTCCACGTAGATGAGGAAGCGATTGCGCGTTTCCTCGCTGTTTATTAGATCTGGGTAATTGGCGGCGCAGATGGTTTTGTCCATCGCGCATTCAGTATCGTACCTCTCCCTGGCGTAGCAAGGACATTGGTCTATAATGTGTACGACTGTTTGTGGTGTTGTGCCATCGCATCCGCACGCGGATGAGTTTATAAGCTTAAAACGATATAGATACTCTTTAAAACCTCCGTGTCCTGTAAATATTTGAGACGTAATGTTGTTCATTTCTATATTTTTTAGTACTTTGTATGCATTTTTTATGTTTGGGAAGAAGAGTTTGGTGATCTTTCCGGTTGTGAGTTCTTCGTATCTCTGCTGCCAGGTGTTTAAGGTGTTTTCTCTAAGTGTTCTTTTAACGTATGATATTGGTATTGCTCTGTAAGTTGGAGCTACTTTCCTGTGAGCTGCTGCCTTCGCTAGTTCGTCTGCTCTTTCATTACCTGGGGTACCTACATGGGCCTTGGTCCAGTACAGGAGTATTTCACAACCCTGACTCTCGGTTTGGCGGATTAAGTTAAGTATTTTTGACTCTAGGGGATGAGTGCTGTGGGGGTTTTTGAGGGCCTCGAGTGCGGATCTAGAGTCGCTTATTATATTGACCCCTTTGCAATGGCTATCGGCTGCCATTTCAATTGCTTTTTTGATTGCTACTAGTTCGGCCTGATAGACCGAACAGTGCGATTCTAGTTTGAAGCTGGTGTAGGTAGACTCCTCCTCGCCGTCCCACCAGGACACCGCACCACCGACCTTGTCATCCATTTTGCTCCCGTCCGTAAATATTTTTGGGTATGTGTTATTTATGTCGTTTACTTGCTGGCTAGTGATTAACAGTTCGAAGTTCTTTGGAGTTCTGTCTGCAGGGTGTGGTAGTGAAAAGAAGCTAATTGGTTTTTCTAATCTATGATTGGGTAGAAGCGGTACGGGTTTTCCTTTTTTATGCTCGTAAAGAGCTGCATGTTCTTTTATTCTCAGGTCTAATGGAAGGATTCTGGCTAGGCATATGCTGGAGGGGAGGGAAATGGTGCGATGTCCCCTGCATATTAGGATGGCAAAACGTCTAGTTATTCTGTTAAGTTTTTCCAAAGCGTATTGCCTGTTCGTAACCGGAACCCACGCACTGGCCGCGTAGGTTACGATCGGCTCAATTACTGAAATGGGTTAGGTTAGGTTAGGTTAGGTTAGGTTAGGTTAGGTTAGGTTAGGTTAGGTTAGGTTAGGTTAGGTTAGGTTAGGTTAGGTTAGGTTAGGTTAGGTTAGGTTAGGTTAGGTTAGGTTAGGTTAGGTTAGGTTAGGTTAGGTTAAGTGCATCCGTGGCACAATTGACTAGCGCGTTAGGCTGTTAACCGAAAGGTTGGTGGTTCGAGCCCACCCGGGGCGATATATTTTCGCCCCAAAAGTCGGTGCGGCTGGGACATTTGTCCCAGTTTTCTGTTAAGTGTTTTGTCGTGTTTTGATTGTTTTTCGGTGTTTGTTGTTGTGTGGCGCTTCGGAGCGCTTGAATCGGAGTTCCAGTAATGGACTCCGACTCTAGCCTTCGTAGGGGGGGGGGGGAAAAGGACTTATGGGGTTCTTACTTCAGAGACCTCAGGGTCGGATACTGAGACGGGTGTGGCTTCGGCCAAGGTACCGACGGCACGCCGCGGAAAGCCTGCGGGTGCATCGCGTGGATCGGGGCTCACTAGAGCTAGACGGGAGCTCAGAGAGCTCGAGACGGAGGCCAGGGAGGAGGCCCTGGATAAAGCATTGCGAGCCAGAGCGTTTCGCAAGGTGGTAACATCGCCCGTTCTTGATCCTGCAGAGGCGGATGAACAAGATGGTGTGGACACCGGGACGCTCTCTTCTGAGGAGTTGCGGGCGTTGGCTGGTCGCAACGCGGCTATGATTTTAGAAGTAGCCAAGAAGTCGGGCCATCTTCAGGGCCCGTTCGTGAAAAAACTGAAGGACGCAGCGGCGGGCCTGCAGGAGGTCGTGGATGTGTTGGTGGCGAGGCCGGAGGCGGAGGAGACGCGTCGTCTGAGGAGAGACAATGGTCTTCTACGGAGGGAGGTCGACTCTCTGAAGGCCGAGCTGGGGGCCCATCGCCGGGAATTCGAGGCGATGAGGTCCTCAATGGCGGCGGCTAATAAGTCTGCTCCTCCCGTACAGCCCATGCTGGATACGGAGGTCATGGAGGAATTGAAGCGCTCCATCGTCAACTCAATCGGAGTGATGATGAACGCCCGTTTTGAGGGGATTGAGGAGCGTCTGTTGCCAGCGGTTGTGCACCGCCCGCCGCTGGCGGCAGACAAGAGAAGGGAGGCGGAGGCTCATGCCCTGCCTAAGTCATCAGCGGTGGTGGCAAACAGAAGGCAGGTGTCAGACAACACCGTCTCTGAAGTGGAGGGTCCGGTTAGGGCCCGGCCAGGACCATCAGCGACCCGGGTGAAGGCCGCAAAAAAGAAGACGGCTGCCAAGGCCTTGAGTTCTTCGGCTCCTGTAAGTTCCTCGGCTCCCGTGCCTGAAGTACCCGCGAGTCAGGAGGAGGAGTTCACGCTGGTCGTTAGGCCCAAGAAGGGCAAAAGCAAGGCGAACAAGGCGTCTTCACAGTCGTCTGGCAATGTCCCGGCTGTCCAGGTGAAGGCCCCAGGCACTCCAGCTGCTCGTGCTAAGCCGAAGCTCACCCCTCCCCGCACTGCGGCAGTGGTGGTCACAATGCAGGAGGAGGCTGCGGCGGCAGGGATGACATACAGCCGTATATTGGCTACGGCGGCTGAGAAGGTTAGCCTGGCGGAACTGGGCATTGAGTCCTTGAAGTTCCGCCAGGCAGCCACTGGGGCCAGGATACTGGAGTTGCCCAAGGGCCAATCCCAAGAGAAGGCAGATCAGCTGGCTGAGAAGCTTAGCGCAGCGCTGGAAGGGATGGCCAGAGTCGTCCGACCCACGAAATGCGTGGAAATACGAGTCTCGGGGTTGGACGACTCCGCTACAAAGGAGAAGGTGGTGACAGCCGTTGCCCGAGCTGGGAACTGCGCCGAAGATTTGGTCAGATCGAGGGAGGTGCGGTCTGGACCAGGGGGCATGGGCGCTGTTGTGGTTCAGTGCCCAGTGGCGGTGGCGAAGGTGTTGGTCGACTCGGGCATGGTCTTGGTCGGCTGGAGTTCTGCCAAAGTGGAGGCGTTGCAGCAGCGACCAATGCGCTGCTTTAGGTGCATGGGGATTGGTCACACCAGGGTGATGTGTCCATCAGCGGTGGACCGCAGAAGCTTGTGTTTCCGTTGCGGCCGTGAAGGGCACAAGGCGGCGGGCTGCACTGCGGCGGAGCACTGCGCGGTTTGCGCTGATGCGGGTAAGCCCTCTGGGCATCAAATGGGGGGGGGCATTGT
Organism: Pheosia tremula; assembly: GCA_905333125.1. Taxonomy (NCBI): domain Eukaryota; kingdom Metazoa; phylum Arthropoda; class Insecta; order Lepidoptera; family Notodontidae; genus Pheosia; species Pheosia tremula. The sequence goes on from HG995424.1 coordinate 3,857, forward strand.
GTAACCCTCCCCATACGAAGGGAAAGGTGATTGTTCGACCCACAAACGCCGCAGAGACCGGGCGCCAGCGAGCGCAGGAGGAATCTAACATGTCGGAATGAATCAAGTACGACATGTTAGCTTCCTCCAGGCGAACCTTAACCACTCCGCCGGGGCTCAAGATTTATTCCTGCAGTCCATGGTGGAGTGGGGGGTGAATGTGGCGGTGGCCTCCGAACCGTATTACGTCCCTTCCCATGCGAACTGGGCGGGGGACTTAGACGGCTTGGTGGCAGTCACCGTTAGGGCCGGTTCTGCTGTCCCTCTCTCAACCCTTGAGAGGGGGCCGGGATTCGTGGCGGCAGGTTGGGGAGAATATGTTATTGTGGGTACATACTTCTCCCCCAACCGTACTATGGCCGAGTTCGAGCTATACCTCGACTCGGTCAGGGCGGTGGTCAGCAGGTGGTCGTCGAGGCCTATTATCGTCCTCGGAGACCTGAACGCTAAGGCCAGAGAATGGGGCAATCCTGCCACGGATGCTCGGGGGAGGGCCGTTCAGGTCTGGGCCCTTTTGTGCGGATTGTCCCTCCTCAATAGGGGGGACGTTCGCACTTGTGTGCGACAGGGGGGAGGGTCTGTGGTGGACTTATCTTTCGCCACGCCCCATGTAGCACAAAGAGTTGGGGACTGGAGAGTTGAGGAGGAGGTGGAGACCTTGTCAGACCATAGGTATGTCCGGTTTGGGGTCTCCACCTCCTCTGGACGGCCAGATTTTCACAGGGGGCCCAGTCACTTTCCGAGGTGGGTCCTGAGTAGACTGGACAAGGAGTTGGCCAGAGAGGCAGCCATAGTGCAGCGGTGGGCTTCTCCCATGTCGGCGGACGATGCAAGTGTCGACGAGCTGGCAGGTCGCATGCGTAGGGCCTTATCAGAGGTCTGCGATGCGTCCATGCCAAGAGCCCGTCGGCGTCCGGACCGCCGCAGAGTCTACTGGTGGTCGGCTGAAATTGCCGACCTCAGAGTGGCGTGCGGTGCAGCGCGTCGGGAATATGTGCGGTGCCGCCGGCATGATGGCCGGGATCTGGGGTTGGAGAGGCGGCTAAAAGACACTCTCCGTCAAGCCAAGGAGGCGCTCCAGCGTGCCATCTGTCAGGCCAAAGAGCATGCGGACGGGGAGGTCTTGGCCGATCTTGATCGTAACCCTTGGGGGCGACCCTACCGCGCGGCCCGTAAAAAGCTCTGCACCCAGAGTGCTCCAGTGACGGAGACCTTGTCCCGGGGCCACTTGGAACGGATTATGGGGGAACTGTTCCCGAGTTCTCAGGAGAACTTTACACCCCCAGTGATGGCGCCACCCAACCTTCCCTCTGAGGAGGCAGGTCTTGAGGCCGCTCCTCCCAACATCGGAGATGAGGAATTGGACCGGGCTCTGGATAGACTTCGGACGCGAAAGAGAGCGCCAGGTCCGGATGGAGTTCCGGGCTCGGTGGTTTTTATAGCCACCGAGTTCCTGGGAGATCGACTTCGGGAACTGTTCGACGAATGCCTTCGTTCTGGACAGTTCCCGAAGCCATGGAAAGAGGGGAGGGTGTGTCTTCTCCCGAAGGCGGGGCGTCCCCCGGGACAGTCTTCGGCGTATCGGCCGATCGTGCTGCTGGACGAGGTTGGCAAGGTTTTTGAGAGGATTCTTGTCTCTCGCCTCGTCCAGCATCTCGAAGGGGTGGGTCCGGGGTTGTCGGATACTCAGTGGGGGTTCAGGGCTGGTCGCTCGACCATTGACGCCCTGAACCAACTGAAGGGTATCTCAAGGGAGGCTGTAGCAAGGGGGGAGGTGGTGTTGGCGATTTCTCTGGATGTGCGGAACGCCTTCAACAGTCTTCCTTTCGAGACGCTGGGGGAGGCACTCCGGTACCACAGAGTGCCTTTGTATCTCAGAAGACTGTTGCAGGCGTACCTGCGGGATCGGCAAGTCCTATGGGAAGGGGGTGATGGAGTGCTGGGTAGGCGACAGGTTGGGCGGGGTGTTCCACAGGGTTCGGTGCTTGGACCCACCCTGTGGAACATTGGGTTCGACTGGCTCCTGCGGGGGCCGCTCCTGCCCGGGATGAGGGTGTTGTGTTACGCGGATGACACCCTCATCACGGTCCAGGGGAGGACATGGGAGGAGGTGGCTCGGAGGGCGACGGTCGGGACCACGCTGGTGGTTGACCGTATCCATCAGCTTGGTCTCGACGTTGCCTTGGAGAAAACGGAGGCCCTACTCTTCCACGGCCCACGGAGGGGCCCCCCCCGGGGCGCGCAAATCATAGTCCACGGGGAGGTCATAAGACTGAAGGCCCAGATGAAGTATCTGGGCCTAACACTAGACGGCCGTTGGGGATTCGGGGCTCATTTTGCCCAACTTGCCCCTAAGCTGGTGTCTGCTGCGGCCGCACTTGGGAGGTTACTGCCGAACGTTGGGGGGCCTAATGCTACGTGCAGGCGCCTATACTCGGGGATTATAAGGAGCATGGCCCTGTATGGAGCCCCTGTCTGGGCGGAGGCTCTCACCGCTCCAAATAGGATCCTCTTGCGAAGGCCGCAGAGGATCATAGCGGTGAGAGCCATACGTGGATATCGTACGGTTTCGTGGACTGCGGCTACGCTATTGGCTGGGGACCCACCTTGGGAGCTCCAGGCGGAAGTGCTAGCGGCAGTTTACCAGTACAGAGCGGGGGAGCGGGCTAGAGGCGCAACACCAGACTGGGAGGCTGTGCAGCGAATAAGGGGGCGGGCTCAAGAGGAGGTCGTCAGAAGATGGGAGGAGGAACTGGAGTCTCCAGCATATGGCCGGGCCACGGTGGCAGCAATTCGCCCCCACCTGGCAAGATGGTTGAGGAGGGACTATGGAGCCCTAACTTTCAGGCTGGTGCAGGTACTGACCGGACACGGTTGTTTCGGGGAGTACCTGCATCGGATAGCGGGGCGTGAGGCGGCTCCCGCCTGTCATGAGTGTGACGCGGCCAGGGATACGGTGCGTCACACACTCGAGGAGTGTGCGGCGTGGAGTCCACAGCGGCACGAATTGACGGGCGTGGTGGGTGGTGACCTGTCGCTGCTGAGCGTTGTAGGAGCAATGCTCAGCAGCAAGAGGTGCTGGGAGGCAATGGCCACCTTTTGCGAAAGAGTGATGGCGCAAAAAGAGGCCGCGGAGAGGGTCAGGGAGGAGGATGCCGCAGCTGACCCGATCCGACGAGCACGACGGGGCAGGAGAAGAAGACGCTATGCGCATCTCCTGCCCCCGCCGTAAGCGGAAGTGATGGCACGTTCGGGGGTCGGGGGACCCCCTTCGTGCATTCGTAGAAGGAGGGTGAACACACCCCTCCTGAAGACTGTGGCCTGCGATTTGCAGGCCTGCCGCTGAGGCGTCACAGTTGTGGGCTTTTCTAAGCGATCCTGTGGCGCCTCAACACAAAGCGGTGAGGGCAGCACGCTGGGTTTTAGTGGGTAGTCTGGCTAGTCCAGGAGCCCCACATAACCGTCCGGGCTCCCCCGGGTCCGGGCGGTATGCGTAAATGCATTTCCCAGCGAAAAAAAAAAAAAAAAAAAAAAAAAAAAAAAAAAGGTTAGGTTAGGTTAGGTTAGGTTAGGTTAGGTTAGGTTAGGTTAGGTTAGGTTAGGTTAGGTTAGGTTAGGTTAGGTTAGGTTAGGTTAGGTTAGGTTAGGTTAGGTTAGGTTAGGTTAGGTTAGGTTTTTTTTTTTTTTTTTTTTTTTTTTTTTTTTTTTTTTTTTTTTTTTTTTCAGTTCCTCTAACGTGGGGGTCAGAGACTTTTTTATCTCTATTCTCTATAAGTCTAATACATTCTACTCTTATTATATATTGTTCTATTCTATTTTAAAGTCTATTATACAGTTTTCTTACAAAGGGTTATCTTATTACTATTTGTCTAATACATTCTACTCTTATTATATATTGTTCTATTCTATTTTACAGTCTATTATACAGTGCTATGCTTATTCTATTATTACTATATACAAATTTATTTTACAACCTTTTGTCTGGGAGGTTCCCCACTGTCCACTGCGCGATTCTGCCAACCAGTGTACAGTTTTATGGTGGTCATAAAGTGTTGGTTCAAATATTGTTATAATATCTGAGCAACATCTTTCTTTCCCTTTTAGTTTTTATTTCTGTTTATTACACTGGTTGCCAGCCTCCCGCAGTAGGAGAGAAGGGCCTCCCTAGTCCTTTTGTTTCTTATTATGCTGCTTATGTTGTCCGCTTTAAGCTCCATATCTAGTGACATTTCTAGTGCGAGTCTCTGGGGAGCGTAAACCGGACAACCAAGCAGCACATGTGCCACCGATTCGCTCACACCCGCTTCGCAGATGCACGATGGGTCCTCCTTGCACTTGAAACGATGCAAGTACTCGGAGAACCCACCGTGCCCCGTCAGCACCTGCGTGATCACGCCGGTGAATTGCATGTTTCTGATAGTGCTGTATGCGTCTATTGCGTCGGGGAAAAACATTTTTGTTGTCGAGGCTGTTGTGTCGTTTTGATATCTGCGGTTCCATTCGTCAAGCGAGTCCTTGCGGATTTGTCGCTTGACGAATGAAACCGGACATTTATCATATGCAGATACTGTTTTCACGTTTAGTGCCGCTTCTTTCGCCAGAGTGTCGGCCCTTTCATTGCCCTCCGTACCGATGTGTGCCCTGATCCAATGAAGTCTTAAGGTTTTATCTTGTCTATTAATTTCGTTAATGTTTTTAATCGTTTTAAGTGCCAAAGGGTGTGAATTTTGGTTGTTAGTAAGTAAATCCAAGGAGGACTTAGAGTCGCTAAATATATTTATAATATTCCCCTGGATTCCCTTGGCTAACTCAGTTGCCTGTAAAAGGGCATACATTTCTGCTTGAAAGACTGTACAGTAAGATTCCAATTTAAACTTTTTACAAGAGATTTCTATACCGTCCTTCCAGTACGTCAGTGCGGCTCCCACCTTTCCCTCTATTTTACTACCGTCTGTATATATATTGATACCTGTGCGGTTATCAACATTGTCGGTGTTTTGGTAGTCGATGGGTTGTACTCCGGCTGGGTGCGGTTTCTTTAGGAAGGAGACCCTCTTCTCAACCAATCTTCCTGCCAGGGCTTGCTGTGGCTTTCCTCGTTTTGCCTCGTATAGGCTCGCGTTCTCCTGAATCCTTAGGTCTAGGGGCAGCAACCCTGCAAGTGTTAGTGCTGCGTTTAGTGAGGTTGTTCTATACGACCGTATTATTTTCTGCGCGAAGCCCCTTTGTACTGCATTCAGTTGTCTTTGGATGCCGTGCTTCCTGGCCGCCGTCGCCCAAGCGCTGGCTGCATAAGAGATTACCGGTTCTACCGTGGCGGTGTATATGATCCGGACGACTTCGGGGTGTAATCCCCAGCTGATCTTGGCGGCTCTCGATAGCTGTTTATAAATGTTGACTGCCTTTTTGCAAACATTTGCAGCGTGGTTGTTGAAGGTCAGTTTATTATCGATTGTGAGCCCCAAGATCTTTATCTCTTCGGACATTCCAATGTCGATCCCGCCCATGCGCAGGAGTGGGGTGTCAAACTTTAGCTTCCTTGTTATTACCATTGCTTGCGTTTTATGTGGTGCAAATTTTAGCTTGTTTTTGACACCCCAATCCTGGACATAGGCGAGAGCGGCATTGGCTTGTCTTTGCACTTCCAGCGCTGTTTCTCCGGCGAAAAGCAGGACAACGTCGTCGGCAAAAGCCTGGCAGTAGTGGCCCTTTAGTTCCAGTCCCTTGAGCAGCGGGTCGAGGAGAAGATTCCAAAGGATCGGTCCCCCTATCGAGCCTTGAACACAGCCTTTACTTGTGCCCTTTTGGTGTTCCTGTCCGGCATACCTCACTCTAACCTTTCGGTCTGTGAGGTAGCTATCTATCACTCTTCGGATGTTTACTGGGCATTCTTCTTCCGCCAATCTGACCCGTATTACCGGCCACCATGCACTGTCAAAGGCTCCCTCTATGTCCAATGAGATGAGAGCTATTAGCAACTTCTGGCTAAGTTTCTCGCGTATATGCTGTATTAGGTCATAGAGGGAGTCTTCCGTGCTTCTTTGAGGCATGAAGCCGTACTGGCGTGTGCTCATTTTGGGGATTAGATGCCATTTGATCCTTCCGACAATCATCTTCTCCAAGATTTTTCCCAGGACTGGCAGTAATCCTATCGGCCTGTAGGATTTGGGGTTGGTGTAATCTTCTTTGCCCGGCTTCGGCAGAACCACCACAGTTGCCTCCTTCCAGGTCGTTGGGAAGTGGCTAAGTTCGTAGCATTTGTTCATGAGTGCCAGGTGTAATTCAGGGTCATCGGACACCACCCGGCTGCAAATATCCGCGGTGAAGCCGTCCGCCCCGGGGGCCTTTTTAGGGTTAAAGCTCCGCACCGAGGTCAGGAGCTCCTCCAGAGTGAACTCCGGGTCATGGGTCTCACCATGGACCCAGACGTTTACCTGGTCTGCATGGGCTCTTGTTTGCCTATGGTGAGGGTTATCTTCCGTCTCTAGGTCCTCTGGGTAGAAGGCCTCAGCGAGGATCTTAGCTGACTCTTCCTGATCCACCTGCACAATAAAGACCCACTACTGATCCTCAAGGGCGTGATGAAAATCAACAGCGATGAAGATATCATCCGCGCCCTGAGAAATCAGAATAAAAAGATGTTTTCCGGCATAGACAAGAAGGATGACCGAGTCGAAGTCAAATACAGGAAGAACACCCACAACCCACTCGCCAACCACGTAGTCCTTAAGCTATCCCCAAAGCTATGGACCCGAATGGTGGAGGCCGAAACGGTCCTTATTGACCTCCAAAGGATCCATGTGGCAGATCAGTCTCCCCTAGTGCAATGTTCGCTTTGCCTAGGCTATGGGCACAGCAGACGATTCTGCAAAGAGACGACTGAAAAATGCAGCCACTGTGCAGGTCCGCACAAAAAAGCACAATGCCCCGAATGGCTCGCCGGTGTGTCGCCACAATGCTGCAACTGCAAGCACGCCAAATTGGAGCAAGCTGAGCATAACGCCTTCAGCCAAGACTGCCCAATTAGGCGCAAGTGGGACACAATAGCCAGAGCGGCAATTTCATACTGCTAAGGTGGTCTCAAATAGAATACGGCATACAAATAACCCCACCAACAACGTACCATACTGCATAGCCCAGGTAAACCTGCAGCGGAACCAGCTAGCAACCTCGGAGTTCATGATAGAAGCAGATAAAAGGAGACTAGCGATCGGATTGCTCCAGGAGCCATACGTGGGCCGGGCCAAGTGTATGAAGAGCTATGGAGGTGTGAGGATCTACCAGAACGCTACATTAGGAGAAGGGACTGTTAAAGCATCTATAGCCGTATACGATCAGGATATAGACGTCATACAGTACCCGAAACTCACCACCAACAATATCGTAGTGGTGAGGATCCGAACTAGCGCCTGGGAGATCACCATCATATCCTTCTACTTTGAGCCAGACCAGCCCATAGAGCCATACCTGGAACAACTTAAGACGATCCATAAAGAACTGGGAGCGAGCAGGTTTATCATGGGAGGAGACGCAAACGCAAAGAGCCCTTGGTGGGGGAGTAACAAGGTAGACCACAGGGGAGAGGATCTGGCAGGTATGATAGATGAGATGGGCCTCCACGTGCTAAATCAAGGGGATACGCCAACCTTCGATGTAATAAGGGGAGGACGAAGACTCACAAGTCACATAGACCTCACGATCTGCTCTGAAGACATGCTGACCCTGGTGGACGAATGGAAGGTTCACGAAAACCTAACAAACTCGGATCACAATGGCATCATTTTTAAAATTAAACTCACACGAGCAAAAGGCATAAATATACAAAGGACGACAAGAATATATAACACGAAGAAGGCAAACTGGGATCATTTTCATGAGAAAATGAAACAGTTTAAAGCTGAAAATAAAATAACTAAAGCAGAAATAGAGAAAATAAACAATATATATAAACTAGATCAATACATAGAAAAGTACACACACACAATCACACTAGCATGCAGCCAATCTATACCTGAAAAAAAGAAGAAACAAAAACTTACCATGCCATGGTGGTCCGAAGAACTCGCAGAGCTGAAGAAAGAAGTCGCCACCAGGAAACGAAGAATCCGCTGCGCAGCGCCGGTCCGAAGAGCAAGAGTCGTCGATGAATACCTGAAAACAAAAGAAACATATGAGAACAAGGCGAGAATAGCACAAGTGGAAAGCTGGAAAAACTTTTGTGGAAAACAGGACAAGGAAGGGCTTTGGGAAGGAATATACAGAGTAATAGGAAGGACAAAGAGGAGACAGGAAGACCTACCCTTAACCAAGGATGGTTAGGTTAGGTTAGGTTAGGTTAGGTTAGGTTAGGTTAGGTTAGGTTAGGTTAGGTTAGGTTAGGTTAGGTTAGGTTAGGTTAGGTTAGGTTAGGTTAGGTTAGGTTAGGTTAGGTTAGGTTAGGTTAGGTTAGGTTAGGTTAGGTTAGGTTAGGTTAGGTTAGGTTAGGTTAGGTTAGGTTAGGTTAGGTTAGGTTAGGTTAGGTTAGGTTAGGTTAGGTTAGGTTAGGTTAGGTTAGGTTAGGTTAGGTTAGGTTAGGTTAGGTTAGGTTAGGTTAGGTTAGGTTAGGTTAGGTTAGGTTAGGTTAGGTTAGGTTAGGTTAGGTTAGGTTAGGTTAGGTTAGGTTAGGTTAGGTTAGGTTAGGTTAGGTTAGGTTAGGTTAGGTTAGGTTAGGTTAGGTTAGGTTAGGTTAGGTTAGGTTAGGTTAGGTTAGGTTAGGTTAGGTTAGGTTAGGTTAGGTTAGGTTAGGTTAGGTTAGGTTAGGTTAGGTTAGGTTAGGTTAGGTTAGGTTAGGTTAGGTTAGGTTAGGTTAGGTTAGGTTAGGTTAGGTTAGGTTAGGTTAGGTTAGGTTAGGTTAGGTTAGGTTAGGTTAGGTTAGGTTAGGTTAGGTTAGGTTAGGTTAGGTTAGGTTTTTTTTTTTTTTTTTTTTTTTTTTTTTTTTTTTTTTTTTTTTTTTCGAGCTCCTCTGACATGGCGGTCAGAGTCCTTATTCTATCTATTCTATTTCTTACAATGTTTCTTATTCCAATAAGTCTAATACACAAAACATTTTTTATTTATGTACATATTCTATTTCTTACAATGTTTCTTATTCCAATAAGTCTAATACTCAGAAGATTTTTTATTTATGTATATATTTTAATAGCTTATTCCTTAGTTCTAGTACATTGTTCTTTATTCTACTCTTATTATATATCGATCTATTCTATTTACGGTCATTTATACAGTCTTATTCTTATCATATTATTACTTCTTATCATTTTATTATACAGTCTATTGTACAGTCCATTCTTATCATGTTATTATTATATACAGTTTAATTTTTTACATCCTTTGACTGGGAGGTTCCCCTCTGTCCACTGCGAGATTCTGCCAACCAGTGCACAGTTTTTATGGTGTTATAGGTACTGCTCCGAATATTATTATAGTATTCGTACAGTTTACCTCTTTCCATTTTAGTTTTTGTTCCTGTTTATGACACTGGCTGCCAGCCTCCCGCAGTAGGAGAGAAGGGCCTCCCTAGTCCTTTTGTGTGTACTATACGTGTACGTGTACTATAGCAAGTTCATATCTTGCCGGTGGGCTTGTCTTTTAACTTTGCGCAGAGGCAATATCGTAACCGATGAGGTTAATCCGAGGTGCGATTATTGCTAGTTGAAAACTTTACAAACTTTGCGCAGAGGCAATATCGTAACCGATGAGGTTAATCCGAGGTGCGATTATTGCTAGTTGAAAACTTTACCGGATGAGGTTAATCCGAGGTGCGATTATTGCTAGTTGAAAACTTTACAAACTTTACCACCGGACCGACCGATTTTGGCGAAAGTTTTCAGAGGGTTTTCGTTGCTTCGGAGGAGTTGTGTTCGTTGTAGAGGGGTGTTGTTGGAGGAGGTTAAGGGCCCTTATTAGGGCCAAAACTTGGATTTCTTTTTCAAACGACTTATGCTTGTACACTGGTTCTGATTTGCGTGTGTGTTGGCTTTGGTTGATTGTTGCCCGCTTGGGCTTGAGGGGGTTTGTGGAATGGGGTCTGACATGGACTCCACTCCAGGTATCTCGAAGGGAGGGGGTAAGAGACGACGTGAGAAGGTGCCGGAGTCGGAGTTCTCCGCTTCGGACACCGACTCAATGGTGATGGAGCCGAAAGTGGCTTCCGCTCGCCGCGGGAAGGCGGCAGGTGCTAAGAGGGGCACGGGGCTCACCCGCGCAAGGGTGGAATTGAGGAACGCGGAGGAAGAGGAGAGGGAGGTGGCTCTAGACCGAGCCTTGAAGGCCAGGGCCTTTCGTAAAGAGCCGGTTGTTCCCATCCTTGACCCAATGGTCACGGGAATGCCGGAGAATGTGGAGGTGGAAAGCCTCCCCACTGAGGAGCTGCGGGCACTGGCAGGCCAGAATGCGGCCTGCATATTGGAGGTCGCGAAGAAGTCGGGCCATCTGCAGGGGCCCTTTGTCAAGAGGCTGAAGACCGCAGCGGCCAGTCTACAAGACATTGTAGACGTACTGGCTGCGAGGCCTGAGGAGGACGAGACGCGTCGCCTCCGAAGGGACAACGGTCTCCTTCGCAAGGAGGTCGACGCGCTGAAGGCGGAACTGGTGGCGCATCGGCGGGAGTTCGAGGACATGAGGTCCTCGATGACGGCCGCCAAAAGGTCGCCGCCGCCTCCTCCTCAGCCCGTGTTTGATGGCAGCATGCTGGAGGAGTTCCGGCGCTCCATCGTTCTGTCGGTGGGGGAGATGGTGGATGCCAAGCTCGCCGGCATAGAGGAGCGCCTGCTTCCGGCAGTGGTGCATCGCCCCCCATTGGCCGCGGATCGGAGGCGGCAGGTGGCTACCACCGTGTCGGAGGTGGAGGGTCCGGTGAGGGCTAGACCGGGTCCTTCAATGGTGAGGGCGAAGCCGGCGGGAAGGTCGGTAGGGGGGAGCAATATCTCCCAAACCCCGGACCACACACCGCCAGAGGTGACTCCTGCGGCTGTACCGAGCAGCAGCCAGGAAGAGGACGGGTTCACACCCGTCACCCGGCCCAAGAAGGGGAAGAAGAAGAGGGCCCCGGCGACGTCCCCAAACGTCTCGGCTGCTCCGAGGACTCGGGAGACGGCTCCGGCTAAGCCGAAGCTCACTCCCCCTCGCACTTCCGCAGTGGTGATTACCATGCGGGAGGATGCGGGGGCTGCGGGGGCGTCCTATAGCCAGATCTTGGCAAGGGCGGAAGAGAGGGTGGATCTTCAGGAGCTTGGGATAGACTCCCTCAAGTTCCGCCGCGCTGCCACGGGGGCCAGGGTGCTGGAGCTGCCGAAGGGGCAGACAGAGGAGAAGGCCGACCAGCTGGCCGAGAAGCTCCGCTCGGCGCTGGAGGGGATGGCTGATGTCGCCAGGCCCGTGATGTCAGCAATGCTGCGCATCACGGACCTGAATGACTCGGTCACCAAGGAGAGGGTGGTGGCCGCAGTGGCTAGAGCCGGGGGATGCGCGGAGGCACTAGTTAGGGCGAAGGAGGTGCGACCGGGTCCGAGAGGGATGGGGGCGGTGTTGGTTAGCTGCCCAGTGAGGGTGGCGAAGCTGCTGGCCGATGCCGCTGCCGTCAAGATAGGGTGGGGCTCGGCTAGGGTGGAGGCCATGCAGGAGCGCCCCATGCGCTGTTTCCGCTGCATGGGCCTCGGCCACGTGAGGGCCATGTGCCCTTCGAGGGTGGACCGCACAGGCTTGTGCTTCCGATGTGGTCAAGGGGGCCATGTCATGAGGGTCTGCACTGCGTCGGTGAGGTGCGCAGTGTGTGCGGATGCCGGGAGGCCCTCCGGGCACCAGATGGGGGGAGGGGACTGCAATCCCCCCCGCACGAACGGAAAGGTGGTTGATAGGGCCTCAACCACCAACACAGAGGCCGGATGCCAGATGGCGCAGGAGGAAGCTAACATGTCGGAATGAATCTAGGACGACATGTTAACTTCCTCCAGGCGAACTTAAACCACTCTGCCGCGGCTCAGGACCTGTTCCTGCAGTCCATGGCGGAGTGGGAGGTGAACGTGGCGGTGGCCTGCGAGCCCTACTACGTTCCCCCGAGGTCTCACTGGGCGGGGGATCTGAGCGGCCTCGTGGCCATCGTGACGAGGTTCAGCTCCGACACTCCCCTGACAACTCTAGAGAGGGGAGTTGGTTACGTGGTCGCGAGCTGGGGGGGATACGTGTTAATAGGCACGTACTTCTCCCCCAATCGCACCCTGGCGGAGTTCGAGGTGTTCCTCGACTCTGTCAGGGCTGCGCTCAATAGGTGGTCAACGGGTCAAGCGGCGGTGATAGGAGACCTCAACGCCAAGGCAAGGGAGTGGGGCAACCCTGCAACCGACCCCAGAGGGAGGGCAGTTCAGTCTTGGGCATTGACGTGCGGCCTGACCCTCCTGAACAGGGGGGCGGTCCACACCTGCGTGCGGCAGTCGGGGGGGTCCGTGGTGGACATGTCGTTCGCCACCCCCGCTGTGGCACGCAGAATCACGGACTGGAGGGTCGAAGTGGGGGTGGAGACACTATCTGACCACAGGTACGTCAGATTTAGTGTCTCCACCCCCTCAGGTCGGGCGCCGCCTCCTAGGGGGCCTAGCCACTTCCCGCGTTGGGCCGTGACGAGAGTGGACACGGAATTGGCGGAAGAGGCCGCCATTGTCCAGAGGTGGGCCTACCCCCGAGCTTCCGAGGGTGTCACCGCCGACGAGCTTGCTGGTCGTATGCGCAGAGCCCTTACGGCGGTATGCGACGCCAGCATGCCGAGGGCCCGGCGGTGGACCGACAGGAGAAGGGTCCACTGGTGGTCGGCTGACATCCAGCGGAAGAGGGAGGCCTGCGGCGCTGCACGGAGGGAGTACGTGCGGTGTCGCAGACACAATGGGCGGGACCCGGCGCTGGAAGCACGTCGGAGGGGGGCCCTAAATCTGGCCAAAGATGAGCTGGGACGAGCCATCTGCCGGGCCAAGGAGCGGGCGGACCGGGATTTCCTCCGGGAGCTGGACCGGAATCCGTGGGGCCGTCCGTTCCTTGGAGCCCGGAACAAGCTCGCGGGACGGATGGGGACACCAGCAACGGAGACCCTTCCCGCGGAGATCCTTGGTCGGATCGTGGGAGACCTATTTCCGGGCCGCCCAGAGGATTTCTCCCCGCCGGTGATGGCCCCGCCCAGTCCAGCGGATGGGGGACCCCCGCCGCCACTAATAAGTGACGAGGAGATGGAGGGGGCCCTGGACCGCCTCCGGAAGCGGAAGAAGGCGCCGGGTCCAGATGGGATCCCCGGGTCCATCCTGTGGCGCACCAGGAAGTTCTTGGGGGGCCGGCTGCGGGAACTGTTCGATGTGTGTCTCACCACCGGACAGTTCCCGAGTCAGTGGAAGGAGGGGAGGGTTTGCCTCCTCCCCAAGGAGGGTCGACCCCCGGAGCAGGCATCGGCCTACAGGCCCATTGTTTTGCTGGACGAGGCGGGAAAGGTCTTCGAGCGGATCCTCGCGTCTCGCCTCGTCCAGCACCTGGAGTCGGTCGGACCCGGACTTTCGGGGGCCCAGTGGGGGTTCAGGGCAGGTCGCTCGACCATTGACGCCCTGAACCAACTGAAGGCCTTCACCGGAGAGGCGGTGGAGAGGGGGGAGGTGGCACTGGCGGTGTCCCTGGATGTGCGGAATGCCTTCAACAGCATTCCGCACGAGACGTTGATAGAGGCGCTCCGGTTCCATGGAGTGCCTCCTTATCTGCGGGTGCTGTTGGAGGCGTATCTGAGGGACCGTCAGGTCCTATGGGAGGACCGAGAGGGGAGCCTATGTAGGCGGCCGGTTGAGCGCGGGGTTCCGCAGGGCTCGGTGTTGGGGCCCACACTGTGGAACGTCGGGTTCGACTGGTTGCTCAGAGGGCCGCTCCTTCCCGGGATGAGGGTGTTATGTTACGCGGACGACACCCTCGTCATGGTCCGGGGAGGGAGCTGGGAGGAGGTGGCGCGCAGGGCGACCGTCGGGACCTCTCTGGTGGTGGACAGGATCCGGCAGTTAGGTCTCGAGGTCGCCCTGGAGAAGACGGAGGCCCTCTTGTTCCATGGGCCGCGTCGAGGGCCTCCGCGGGGGGCGAGTATCGCCGTCCGGGGAGAGATGGTGCGGGTGGGGGCCCAGATGAAGTATCTGGGCCTCATATTGGACGGGCGGTGGAGTTTCGGGGCGCATTTCATCCGTCTAGCCCCGAAACTAATCTCCACCGCCGCTGCCCTGGGCAGGTTGTTGCCCAATGTGGGGGGGCCCAACTCCTCGTGCAGACGGCTATACTCCGGGGTAATCCGGAGTATGGCCATGTACGGGGCCCCAATATGGGCAGAGGCTCTCACCGAGGGGAATAAGAGGCTTCTTCGGAGGCCTCAGAGGGTAATCTCGGTGAGGGCCATCAGAGGGTACCGGACGGTGTCCTGGGCGGCGGCCACGCTCTTGGCGGGGGATCCGCCTTGGGAGCTGCAGGCGGAGGTGTTGGCCGTCGTCCACCGGTTCCGGGTAGACGAGAGGGCGAGGGGCGTCGTACCGGAGTGGGAGGCGGTACGGCGCGAGAGGAAAAGGGCCCAGGAGGAAGTGGTCCGGAGGTGGGGGGAGCAGCTGGCTTCCCCCACATACGGAGGAGAGGTGGTGGAGGCGATCCGCCCCCAACTGGTCAACTGGCTCAGGAGGAGGGGCCAGCTGACGTATAGGCTGGTGCAGATACTTACCGGGCACGGATGCTTCGGCAAGTATCTGCATCAGATCGCTGGGCGGGAGGCGACCCCCAAGTGCCACGAGTGCGATGCACCCGTGGACACGGCAAGCCACACGCTCCGGGAGTGTGTGGTGTGGGGGTCGCAGAGGCACGACCTCGAGAGCGTGGTCGGAAGGGACCTCTCGCTGCGGAGCATAGTGGAGGCTATGCTCCGCGACAGGGGGTCCTGGGAGGAGATGGTCTCCTTCTGCGAAATAGTCATGTCGCAGAAGGAGGCCGCGGAAAGGGTCAGGGAGGAGGACGCCCTGGCGGACCCGATCCGCAGAGCGAGGCGGGGACGAAGAAGGGGGCGATACGCTCGCCTCCTGGCCCCGTCATAAGAGGGTTCAAGCAGTCGGAAGGGGGCCGGGGGGCCCCCGAACCCGAGGTATCCGCCGGGGCGTCACGGTAGCGTGCTCGTAGAGCGATCCCGTGGCGCCCCACAAAAGGCACAGAGGGCGGCGCTGGGTTTTAGTGGGTAGTCTGGACTTCTTCCAGGAGCCCCACATAACCGTCCGGGCTCCCCCGGGCTCGGGCGGTATGCGTAAATGCATTTCCCAGCGGAAACGAGGAGGGGGAGCGCGACCGGGCTTCGGCCTGGACGCTGCGGACCCACCACGTGGAGGGGAGGGAGGCTGCGTGAGTAGCGGCGGGCCCACCCCTTGGACGACGGCCCCGAGAGGAGGGAGGCTGCGGCTGGGCCTTAGGGCTCGGTAGCGGCGGACCCACCCCTTGGGTGCCAGCCCCTTGGGGCGTGTCGATTTGAGGGGAGGGTGGCTGCGGCTGGGCTTCGGCTCGGTTGCGGCTGCCCGACCCTCGGGTGTCCGCCCCGGGAGGAGGGAGGCTGCGGCTGGGCCTACGGTCTGGTAGCGGCAGCCCAATTCTCGGGTGACGGCACCGTGAGGAGGGAGGGGAGGGAGGCTGCGGCTGGGCCTTTGGCTCGGTAGCGGCGGGCCCACTCAACCCATACCGGTTGGACGAGTGACGGATTGATGTCGCTCGTCCGACCTGGCTGGTCACTGGCTAGTGGGGCCGGTGGCCGGTCTTCGAGCCTGGGTGGCGGATTCGGGGGAGTCTGCCGCTCAACACATGGCTCGTGTGGAAGGTGCTGCGTTTTTCAACGCAGCGCCTGGCCGAAAGGCCGTGAGGAGGCCGCAAGGCCAAGTCGCGCCGGGACGTCGCGGAAGTATGCTTTAGCGTTCCCGCGACCCCGGCTATGCGACCGTGCGGAAGCACCATGTGGTTTTAGTGGGTATACCGGCCGCCGCCGGGGAGTCCCACATACCCCTCTGGTCCCCCCCGGGATAGGAGGGAATGCGTAATTGCATTTCCACATGTAAAAAAAAAAAAAAAAAAAAAAGGTTAGGTTAGGTTGGGGTGGCGCGGTCAGACAACCTCCTCGTGTGCCTGCTCCCATTGCCAGTCCCATCGGGTTCGCCTGTGGGAACGACAATGGGAGGGGCCGGTGCACCCTGGGTATCGTCGATAATTTTCCAGGTTGTCCTGGGTTATTGTCGGCGATGGCTAATAGTCTGGCATGGGGACATATGGGGAGGGGGAGCGCGACCGGGCTTCGGCCTGGACGCTGCGGACCCACCTCGTGGAGGGGAGGGAGGCTGCGTGAGTAGCGGCGGGCCCACCCCTCGAAGCCCATTGTCAGTCCCGAGGATACGTCCAGAGGAACGGCAATGGCAGGGGCCGGTGCATTCTGAACATCGCAGGATAATCTTCTAGGTCACCTAGATGTATTGTCGGCGATGGCGAATGCCTGGCGTGCGGAAGGGAGGGAGTCTGCGACCGGGCCTCGGCTCGGACGCGGCGGACCTGCCCTGTTGGGGACGAGGAGGGGGGCTGCGACCGGGCCTCGGCCTGGACGCGGCGGACCCACCTCGTGGAGGGGAGGGAGGCTGCGTGAGTAGCGGCGGGCCCACCCCTCGTACGGATGCCCGGGAGGAGGGAGGCTGTGGTTCTGGGTCTCGTGCTCGGACGCGGCGGACCCACCACTCGGGCAGCCCCGCAAGGGGTAGCGGAAGGGAGGGGGGCTGCGACCGGGCCTCGGCCTGGACGCGGCGGACCCACCCTTATGGGGACATATGGGGAGGGGGAGCGCGACCGGGCTTCGGCCTGGACGCTGCGGACCCACCTCGTGGAGGGGAGGGAGGCTGCGTGAGTAGCGGCGGGCCCACCTCTCGGCCCCGCAAGGGGCGTGAGGAAAAGGAGGGTGGCCGCGACCGGGCCTTGTGCTTGGACGCGGCGGACCCACCTTCCACCCTTTCGGGTGAAGAGGCCGACCGGGGGGCAGCTTGCTGTCATCCGGGAGGACTGCTGACCGCCAGCTGGTGTGGCAGGCGGTCGGCGTTGAGCCCCGGGCGGCGGACTCGGGGGAGTTCGCCGTACCACTCCGGGCTCGTGAGGATCGGCGCTGTGTCTGGTGGTCCGACACAGCGCCTGGCCGCAAGGCCTGGAGGAGGCCGAAAGGCCGCAGTCGCGTCGGGGTTCGCGGAAGTATGCGCAAGCGTTCCCGTGTCCCCGGCACAAGCGACCGTGAGGATTCACCATGTGGTTTTAGTGGGTATACCGGCCGCCGCCGGGGAGTCCCACATACCCCTCTCGTCCCCCCCGGGGCATGAGGGGATGCGTAACGCATTTCCACATGTAAAAAAAAAAAAAAAAAAAAAAAAAAAAAAAAAAAAAAAGGTTAGGTTAGGTTAGGTTAGGTTGGGGTGCTACGTGCGGTGTGTTTGCCATGTGCACGCGGCTCTTGCCGCCACCGGGCTTCCCTCCTTCCTTTTCCCCTCTCCCATCCTCAAGGGGCAGGTCTGCTCCCAGTACTTCTCTCTTGTGAGAGTTGACTGGCGAAGCAGACTGCTCTATCCTTTCCCTCTCCCTATTTCCCTTGTCGTTCCGGTGGAGACAACCACCTGCAAAAATCACGGGGGCGTCGTCAGTGGCGCAGGGGGGTGTATTATATATATATGTATATATTTATAAGTGTGGGTGATTGCGTGATGTATGAATGATGAGTGTCCAGCCCGCGATGAGAGGTACTGCCGGCTCTGCCCAAAGCTGAAGGTATAGCGTGCCGATAGGCTGAAAGGCGGGGGGGCTAAGCCCCGTCATTAGCGCTGGGGGGGAGGGGAAGCAGGGGCCTTGACCTGGGTAAAAATCAAGGCAAACAACAAAAATGAAAAAGGTGAATGGCAATAAACTACCCGGGAGGGTACCAGTCGCGACCGCGACTGGACAAAAATCCCTTGCGGAGCCCTCGGGCTCCGACTGCTCCACGTATACGGGGGGGGCAACCATCACCAGAGGCGAGGTTGGAAGGAGGAGAGCTGCTGCTCTGCACTCTGTCGTCTCCGCGTCTGCGGAGGCGGCGGAGTGCAGAGTGGAGCTGACGCGGTGCGTGGATGTGGAGTCGGCGACGTCTGACTCCGACGGCTCCACAGCCACGAGACCGCGAGAGGATAGCGGGGCGTCCAGTGACGGGCCTTCCTTTAAGGAGGGTCGGAAAAGGCTGCGGCGCAAACAGGGTGAGTCGAGCTCTAGCTCCTCTAATGAAGAGAGTCGTCCCGCATCGAAGGTGCGGGCGGGGAAAAGCGGCCGAGGACGCTCCACCCCTGCAGCGGCGAGGGATAAGTTCGGCCGCTTCCTCAAGCGGAAGGACGAGCCCGAAAAGCCGCTCGGGGACTCGGACGGCGGGAGTGAGGGGACGATCCACGTCATCCCGAAGCTCACGGATGACGTGCACAGAGCGAGAGAGAGGCCACCTATGATGGAGGCTTGCTCCGGCTTGGCTAGGGCGAAAGCCGCGCTCGTCGCCGCGGAACGCGCGGCGATCCACGTCATACCGAAGCTCACCGACGACAGAGCGAGGGAGAGGACACCCACAATGGAGGCTTGCCTCGGCCTGGCCAGGGCGAAAGCCGCGCTCGTCGCCGCGGAACGCGCGGCGATGGAGCTCCAGGCCGAGAAAGAGGTGGCGGAGGCCGCGCGGGCGGACTACCTCCTTAGACCGCCAAAGATGACGGTTGAGATAGGGCCGACGGCTGAGGACCTGCGAGAGCGGGTAATCAGCCAAGTCGGTCTGATCAACCTGGTGGCGGCAAAGTCGTCCAACCTTAAGGGAACTTTTGTTAGAACCCTTAAGGAGGCGGCCGCCACGATCAGGGATGCAGTAGAGGCGCTGAGTCAGACCTCCGCCTCTGTCGAAACCCGAAAGTTGTCGAAAGACAATGAACGGCTCAGGGCGGAGGTAGCGGAGCTCCGCGGCGAGTTGGCCGCATTGCGGGCTGATTTGCTGCGGACTCAGCGGCCTAGCGCGCAGGCGGACGCCGTTTCCCTACCCCTCACAAGTGCTCCGTATGAGCCCGAGTCGCTGCAGCGCTCGATTATTGAGGCGGTGGGGAACATGGTGAACGCCAGGTTTGAGGCCCTCGAGGGAAGGCTGCTCCCGGAGAAGCGCCTTCGGCCACCGTTGGCCTCGGACCGATCCCGGACTGACGTTCCGGAGGGTCACCTGCCCTTAACATCTAGGGCCCCTCCGAAGGTCTCCTCTAGGGCCAGGCCTAGAGTTGAGACAAGGCCTATGACACCGGCCGCTCCAGTTACACTGGAAGTTGCGGCCGAAGAGAGACGAACCCCTCCCGCCCCTCCTGCAGTCCCTTCGGAAAGCAGGAAAGGGAAGAAACGGGGGAAGAAAAAGAAGCAGGCTGCTTCTGGGGACCCCACTCAGGGAGAACCCCAAAACGCGCCTACAGGAGATTGGACGCTGGTCGCTCGGCGTAAGAGCAAGCGCAGCAAGGGCCCAAAACCGGCCAACCAGTCCGCTGGTCGGCCGGCCAAGCCTAAGCCAGCGCGCAAGCGGAAGCTCCGACCCCCTACCACATCGGCTGTGGCTCTCAAGCTGCAGCCCGACGCTGTGGAAAGGGGCATCACGTACGCCCGCATCCTGGTGCAGGCGAAGAAGGCAGTCGACCTAGGAAGCCTAGGGATTCAGTCCCTAGGCTTCAAGAAAGCGGCAACAGGAGCGCGCCTTTTGGTGCTGTCTGGGGCCACAAGCGGAGAGTCGGCGAACCTGCTGGCCGAAAGGCTGAAACAGGTGCTGAAGGACGAAGACGTCCGGGTCTCCAGGCCGGAGAAGTGCGCGAGTCTGCGTATCTCGGGCCTGGACGACTCGGTCGGTCAGTTCGAGGCGATGGAGGCGCTCTCGCGAGTAGGCGAGTGTCCCCTCACCTCCTTAAAGGTGGGAGAGGTGCGCCGAGACAAATCCGGTCTCGGCACACTTTTGGTTCGTTGCCCGGTTGGCGCGGCCAATAAGATCATGGGCGTCGACCGCCTTTTAATAGGGTGGTCGACGGTGTACCGCCAGCTGCTGGAGCGTCGACCGATGCGCTGCTTCCGGTGCCTCAACTTGGGGCATGTCAGGGAGCAGTGCACGGCCGAGGCTGACCACGGAAGCACCTGCTTCCGGTGCGGACAAACCGGCCATAAGTCCGAGGGTTGTCACGCCGCGCCGCACTGTTTAGTGTGCGACGCGGCGAAACAACCTGCCGGGCACAAGATGGGCGGGCGGGCGTGCGCTAAAGCGAGGCCCGTAAGGAGGAGGAGAGGGAGGAAGAAGCCTGCGACTCGGCCCAAAGCCCAGTCGCAGCCCACCAACCTTGCGGCGGCTGGAGAGCCTGCGCGGGAGACCCCGATGGCCACTACTTAGTGGTCATCGATGAGAGCCCGGGCGGCGGACTCGGGGGAGTCCGCCGTTCCGCATAGGGCTCGTGAGGAGGTGCTGTGTTGGAAGTGTGCCAACACAGCACCAGGCCATATTGGCCGAAGAGGAGGCCTGGAGAGGCCGACGTCGTGCCGGGATGTCGCGGAAGTATGCCAACGCGTTCCCGCGACCCCGGCACATGCGACGGAGTAGGACACACCGTGGAGTTTTAGTGGGTATACCGGCACTCTGCCGGGGAGTCCCACATACCCCTCTCGTCCCCCCGGGCGAGTGGGGATGCGTAACGCATTTCTCCACGTAAAAAAAAAAAAAAAAAAAAAAAAAAAAAAAAAAAAAAAAGGTTGGGGTGCTACGTCAGACAACCTCCACGTGTGCTCATCCCATTGTCAGTCCCGAGGATACGTCCAGAGGAACGGCAATGGGAGGGCCGGTGCACCCTGGGCATCACCGATAATCTCCTAGGTCACCTAGGTGTATTGTCGGTGATGGCAAATAGTCTGGCACGGGGGCGCTGCGAGGGTTGCTCCTACTACTCTCCGGCTTTCGGAGAGGAGTAGGAGTAACATTAGCAGCGCGGGGGGGTATCTTATATATATATATTTATTATGGTCGGTGGATAAGTTGTGCGTGTGTGGGCGAAGTGGCGTGAGCGAGATGTATGTAAGGAAGTTCCCGAAAGGGGACGGTATGATTCGTGCGGTGTTGTGCCAGGTGCACGTGGCTTGCCACCATCGGACGATCCCGTAGCCTTGGCGAGGATGTCTTCGTGGACATGTCTCGCGGTCTTCGTCAGGAGCGGGGGCCTAGCCTTAACCGGTTGGGCCATGTGGAAAGGACCCACTATAATGTCCCGAGGAGATAACCTCTATAAAAAACCCCCATCTCACGGAACCGGCCGAAACCGTGCAGTAAGTAGGCTTGTCTGGTGTGCAGAGGGCACCACCCAGATTGACCACCCTATCCCTCCTACTCGTGGGAACAGTAATGGAAAATTTAAAAATCAAAAATACCGGATTGACAAAACCAAAGGACGACACTGGTTCTAACAAAGGACTAAAACTTATCATCGGATATGACAAGAAGAAAGGGGGGAAGACCCCAAAAGAGAGGAACGTGCGGGCTGCAGTGGATGAGTCAGAGCTGGACTCTGATGACACTGTGGCATCAAGATCGCGCAGTCGTGGAGACTCCAGGGACGGCCGCAAGCGCCCAAGAGAACGACACGGAGACGACAACACCTCGAGGTCCGACACCTCGAGCGACGAAAATCGACCTGCCAGTAAGGTGCCGGCTCCCGGCGCCCCTAGAGGCAGAGGACGACCACCCACAACGGGTGCATATGTCGGCCTGGCTAAGGCCAAGGCCGAATTACTTGCCATCGAGCGCCAGGCAATGGAGCTTGAGGCGGAGAAGGAGATGGCGGAGGAGGCTAGACGGGTTTACCCGCTCAGGTCAGCCCGCCTCTCGATGGCTCCGGACGAAGAAGGTCCCACAGCAGTGGAGCTAAGGGACCAGGTGCGACAACATGTCAGCCTCATCAATCGAGTGGCCGCGAAGTCGTCAAACCTTAAGGGGACGTACGTCCGAACCCTTAAGGACGCGGCCACTGCGATTGAGGGGGCAGTGGAGGCACTCAGTAGATCGTCGGTTACGGCGGAGACACAAAGGTTGGCTGCTGACAACAGCCGACTAAAAGCGGAAGTTGCAGAACTCCGCAGCGAGTTGGTCGCTTTGCGAGCCGACTTGCAACAACGGGACGCGACTGGAGCCCCACCGTCTACAACGGCTTCGTATGAGCCGGAGCTGCTGAAGCGCTCCATCATCGAGGCGGTGGGGGAGCTGGTGAACGCACGGATTGAGGGGTTGGAGGACAGGCTGTTGCCTGAAAAGCGCCTCCGGCCACCCTTGGCCTCTGACATCAGGGCCAACCTCGACACGGACGGGCTGGACATCCAACCCGAGAGGACATACAGGGCAGCTCTTTCAGCTGCTCCTAAGACCCCTGCACCCAAAAGGGCGCAGGCAATCCCGGATAGACAGGTGCCAAGGGTAGCTTCGGCTGCCTCTGGCGCCACCCCTGTTGTCGCTCCCTCGGGGGCGAGAAAGGGGAAGAAAAAGAAGAAGACAAAGCGGGCCGCGGTTGGTGAACCCTCACAGGGAGAGCCGCGTAGCCAGGCTTCGGGTGTAACATCCGGCGAGTGGACGACAGTGTCTCGGCGCAAAAAGGGCAAGTCGGCAAGCCTATCGGCGAGCCGGCCAACTAAGCCCAAAGCGCCGAGACTAAGACCCCCTTCCACGTCGGCTGTGGCGTTAAAGCTGCAGCCCGACGCTGTGGCAAGGGGTGTGACATACGCCGACATTCTAATGGAGGCGAAGAGAGCGATAAACCTTAGGAGCCTAGGGATTCCGTCCCTAGGCTTCAAAAAGGGGGCCTCAGGTGCGCGCATTCTTGTGCTGCCGGGGGCGACAAGTGGAGACAAAGCCGACCTGCTGGCTACTAAGCTGCAGGAGGTATTGAAAGTGGAGGACGTCCGTGTCTCCAGACCAGAGAAATGCGCAGACTTGCGCATCTCGGGTCTGGACGACACGGTCGATAAGGCGGAGGTGGAGGCGTGTGTCGCCTGTGTGGGCGAGTGCCCGCGATCCTCTGTAAAGGCCGGTGACATTCGCCGAGACCAATCCGGTCTCGGCACTATTGTGGTGAGCTGCCCCGTCGGGGCCGCAAAGAAAGTGATGGGCGTCGACCGTTTCTTGGTGGGATGGTCGACGGTGCAGCGGAAACTGCTGCAACCACGGGCCCTTAGATGCTATAGGTGCCTGGAGCTTGGCCATGCCAAGGATCAGTGCCCCTCCCAAGTAGATCGCAGCAACGCCTGCTTCCGCTGTGGCCAGCTGGGCCACAAGTCGGCCCAGTGTACCGCCGCACCCTATTGTCTGGTGTGCGCGGCAGCCAAGAAGCCCGCTGACCACAGGGTGGGAAGCAAGGCGTGTGCCGGCCCAAAGAGGGCCAAGAAAGGGAAAGGCGCCACCGACACTCGGAGGAAGCCTGTCCGCCCGGCGACCGAGGAGGTCAGGGATCGGGAGTCCGCGACGGTCGCTCCAATGGCTGTCGTTGAATGAGCCTCTGGGCGGCAGACTCGGGGGAGTCTGTCGCTCAGCACAGGGCTCGTGTCGAGGCGCTGTGTTGAAGTGTGCAACACAGCGCCCCCTTTGGCCGATTAGGGTGCGCTACCATCGTTCATGGCGCACCCGGTGACGAGGTCTCCGCAGACCGACGTCGCGCCTGGGACGTCGCGGATGTGTGCTTTTAGCGTTCCCGCGACCCCGGCACATGCGACGGAGCAGACACACCGTGGAGTTTTAGTGGGTATACCGGCACTCTGCCGGGGAGTCCCACATACCCCTCTCGTCCCCCCGGGCGAGAGGGGATGCGTAACGCATTTCTCCACGTAAAAAAAAAAAAAAAAAAAAAAAGGTTAGGTTAGGTTAGGTTAGGTTAGGTTAGGTTAGGTTAGGTTAGGTTAGGTTAGGTTAGGTTAGGTTAGGTTAGGTTAGGTTAGGTTAGGTTGGCCTGGACGCCAGCGGCCGGGACCAAGGTCCAGTCGCAGCCAGCCCGTCCTGCGGCGGCTGGAGAGGCCGCGCTGGTGACCCCAATGGCCACTGGATAAGTGGTCGTTGATGAGAGCCCGGGCGGCGGACTCGGGGGAGTCCGCCGTTCCGTCTAGGGCTCGTGAGGAGGTGCTGTGTTGAAGTGTGCCAACACAGCACCTGGGCAGTTGCCCGAAGTGGAGGCCTGGAGAGGCTGACGTCGCGCTGGGGGTCGCGGAAGTATGCCAACGCGTTCCCGCGACCCCGGCACATGAGACGGAGAGGACACACCGTGGGGTTTTAGTGGGTATACCGGCACTCTGCCGGGGAGTCCCACATACCCCTCTCGTCCCCCCGAGGCGAGAGGGGATGCGTAACGCATTTCCCCACGTAAAAAAAAAAAAAAAAAAAAAAAAAAAAAAAAAAAAAAAAAAAAGGTTGGCCTGGACGCGGCGGACCCACCCTTATGGGGACGTAGGAGGAGGGGGAGCGCGACCGGGCTTCGGCCTGGACGCTGCGGACCCACCTCGTGGAGGGGAGGGAGGCTGCGTGAGTAGCGGCGGGCCCACCCCTCGAAGCCCATTGTCAGTCCCGAGGATACGTCCAGAGGAACGGCAATGGGAGGTGCCGGTGCATTCTGAACATCGCTGATAATCTTCTAGGTCACCTAGATGTATTGTCGGCGATGGCGAATAGCCCGGCGTGGGGAAGGGAGGGGGGCTGCGACCGGGCCTCGGCCTGGACGCGGCGGACCCACCCTTATGGGGACATATGGGGAGGGGGAGCGCGACCGGGCTTCGGCCTGGACGCTGCGGACCCACCTCGTGGAGGGGAGGGAGGCTGCGTGAGTAGCGGCGGGCCCACCCCTCGTACGGATGCCTGAGAGGAGGGAGGCTGCGGCTGGGCAGAGGGCCCGGCTGCGGCGGACCCACCACTCGGGCAGCCCCGCAAGGGGCGTGTGGAAGGGAGGGAGTCTGCGACCGGGCCTCGGCTCGGACGCGGCGGACCTGCCCTGTTGGGGACGAGGAGGGGGAGCGCGACCGGGCTTCGGCCTGGACGCTGCGGACCCACCACGTGGAGGGGAGGGAGGCTGCGTGAGTAGCGGCGGGCCCACCCCTTGGACCACGGCCCCGAGAGGAGGGAGGCTGCGGCTGGGCCTTAGGGCTCGGTAGCGGCGGACCCACCCCTTGGGTGCCAGCCCCTTGGGGCGTGTGGAGTGAGGGGAAGGTGGCTGCGGCTGGGCTTCGGCTCGGTTGCGGCTGCCCGACCCTCGGGTGTCCGCCCCGGGAGGAGGGAGGCTGCGGCTGGGCTTATGGTCTGGTAGCGGCAGCCCAACTCTCGGGTGACGGCACCGTGAGGAGGGAGGGGAGGGAGGCTGCGGCTGGGCCTTTGGCTCGGTAGCGGCGGGCCCACTCAACCCATACTGGTTGGACGAGTGACGGATTGATGTCGCTTGTCCGACCTGGCTGGTCACTGGCTAGTGGGGCCGGTGGCCGGTCTTCGAGCCTGGGTGGCGGATTCGGGGGAGTCTGCCGCTCAACACATGGCTCGTGTGGAAGGTGCTGCGTTTTTCAACGCAGCGCCTGGCCGAAAGGCCGTGAGGAGGCCGCAAGGCCAAGTCGCGCCGGGACGTCGCGGAAGTATGCTT
This sequence comes from Pheosia tremula, assembly GCA_905333125.1. NCBI lineage: Eukaryota > Metazoa > Arthropoda > Insecta > Lepidoptera > Notodontidae > Pheosia > Pheosia tremula. Next base: position 29,638 of record HG995424.1, read on the forward strand.
TAGCGTTCCCGCGACCCCGGCTATGCGACCGTGCGGAAGCACCATGTGGTTTTAGTGGGTATACCGGCCGCCGCCGGGGAGTCCCACATACCCCTCTGGTCCCCCCCGGGATAGGAGGGAATGCGTAATTGCATTTCCACATGTAAAAAAAAAAAAAAAAAAAGGTTAGGTTAGGTTGGGGTGCTGATGTCAGACAACCTCCTCGTGTGCTCATCCCATTGTCAGTCCCGAGGATACGTCCAGAGGAACGGCAATGGGAGGGGCCGGTGCACCCTGGGCATCGCAGGATAATCTCCTAGGTCACCTAGGTGTATTGTCGGCGATGGCGAATAGTCTGGCGTGGGGAAGGGAGGGGGGCTGCGACCGGGCCTCGGCCTGGACGCGGCGGACCCACCCTTATGGGGACGTAGGAGGAGGGGGAGCGCGACCGGGCTTCGGCCTGGACGCTGCGGACCCACCTCGTGGAGGGGAGGGAGGCTGCGTGAGTAGCGGCGGGCCCACCCCTCGAAGCCCATTGTCAGTCCCGAGGATACGTCCAGAGGAACGGCAATGGGAGGTGCCGGTGCATTCTGAACATCGCTGATAATCTTCTAGGTCACCTAGATGTATTGTCGGCGATGGGGAATAGCCCGGCGTGGGGAAGGGAGGGGGGCTGCGACCGGGCCTCGGCCTGGACGCGGCGGACCCACCCTTATGGGGACATATGGGGAGGGGGAGCGCGACCGGGCTTCGGCCTGGACGCTGCGGACCCACCTCGTGGAGGGGAGGGAGGCTGCGTGAGTAGCGGCGGGCCCACCCCTCGTAGGATGCCTGAGAGGAGGGAGGCTGCGGCTGGGCAGAGGGCCCGGCTGCGGCGGACCCACCGATCGGGCAGCCCCGCAAGGGGCGTGTGGAAGGGAGGGAGTCTGCGACCGGGCCTCGGCTCGGACGCGGCGGACCTGCCCTGTTGGGGACGAGGAGGGGGAGCGCGATCGGGCTTCGGCCTGGACGCTGCGGACCCACCACGTGGAGGGGAGGGAGGCTGCGTGAGTAGCGGCGGGCCCACCTCTTGGACCACGGCCCCGAGAGGAGGGAGGCTGCGGCTGGGCCTTAGGGCTCGGTAGCGGCGGACCCACCCCTTGGGTGCCAGCCCCTTGGGGCGTGTGGAGTGAGGGGAAGGTGGCTGCGGCTGGGCTTCGGCTCGGTTGCGGCTGCCCGACCCTCGGGTGTCCGCCCCGGGAGGAGGGAGGCTGCGGCTGGGCTTATGGTCTGGTAGCGGCAGCCCAACTCTCGGGTGACGGCACCGTGAGGAGGGAGGGGAGGGAGGCTGCGGCTGGGCCTTTGGCTCGGTAGCGGCGGGCCCACTCAACCCATACTGGTTGGACGAGTGACGGATTAATGTCGCTTGTCCGACCTGGCTGGTCACTGGCTAGTGGGGCCGGTGGCCGGCCTATGAGCCTGGGTGGCGGATTCGGGGGAGTCTGCCGCCCAACACATGGCTCGTGTGGAAGGTGCTGCGTTTTTCAACGCAGCGCCTGGCCGAAAGGCCGTGAGGAGGCCGCAAGGCCAAGTCGCGCCGGGATGTCGCGGAAGTATGCTTTAGCGTTCCCGCGCCCCCGGCTATGCGACCGTGCGGAAGCACCATGTGGTTTTAGTGGGTATACCGGCCGCCGCCGGGGAGTCCCACATACCCCTCTGGTCCCCCCCGGGATAGGAGGGAATGCGTAATTGCATTTCCACATGTAAAAAAAAAAAAAAAAAAAAGGTTAGGTTAGGTTAGGTTAGGTTAGGTTAGGTTAGGTTAGGTTAGGTTAGGTTAGGTTAGGTTGGGGTGCTAGGTCAGACAACCTCCACGTGTGCTCATCCCATTGTCAGTCCCGAGGATACGTCCAGAGGAACGGCAATGGGAGGGGCCGGTGCACCCTGGGCATCGCCGATAATCTCTCTGGATTTATCTGGGGATGATTATCGGTGATGGCAAATAGTCTGGCACGGGGGCGTTGCGGGTGCTACTCCTGCTGCTCTCCGGCTTTCGGAGAGGAGTGGGAGTAGCACTGGCAATGCGGGGTGGTGTATTTATATATATATATATTAAGGTCGGTGGTATAAGTTGTGCGTGAATGGGTGAAGTGGTGAAAGCGTGAGGTATGAAAGTAAGTTCCCGAGAGGGGACGGTGTGATTCGTGCGGTGCGTTTGCCAGGCGCACGCGGCTTCGGCCGCCACCGGGCGATCCCGTAATTCTGTCGGAGGCGTCGTGGACAAGTCTCGCGGCCGATGAAGCAGAACCGGGGGCTAGCCTTAATCGGCTAGCCAAGTGGTCGGGATCCACTTTAAAAGGTCCACCCTCCGTAAGGAGATGATGCGCGGAGTCCCGCGCGAGGAGACAACCTCCCTAAAAAACCCCCATCCCAGGGTACCGGCCGCCCCCCTGGCGTAAATAGGCTTGTCCGGGTAGCAGAGGGCACCCCCCGGACCGACCTTTTAATCCCTCTCACTCGTGGGAACAAATATGGATGAAAAATTAAAAAACACCGAAGAAGAAGATAGAGGAGAGAGAAAGATAGGAGAGAGAAAGATCGAGGATAGGAGGCGAACTGATAAGAACCATGATACACTCGACATGGGATCTGCTTCTGTCAACACCGTTTCGGATAAGTTGGCAGAGGTAGACCTCATGTCGGAGTCGGAAGATACACGAAGTGTATGCAGCGCTGGCAGTGCGATACAGACGAAGTACTGGCGAAAGCGCAGGCATATGAAGGAAGGATGCGCCAAATCAGCATCTAGTGGCGAAGAAACTACGGCACCAAAGTCGCCAAAGGAAAAAAGAGGACGAGGAAGACCACCCACCACAGGTGAACACGTAGGAAAGTGGAAGATAAAGAAGGAGATGGAGGCTGCCAAAAGGGCGAACTGTCTCGAGGTAAGGATTGCCGAAGCGGACAGACTGGCCGCCGAATCTGCCGTGAGCGAGGCAGCTAGTGACCGAGGCTCTCGTGCAGCATCGCGCGCCTCATCAAGGCTTGACGCAGACGAGTTGCCCGTAGAGGGCCTAAAACTGAGGCTCGAGGAGTCTCTTGGCGAGATTCGGGATGTGGCAAGGGTCTCCAAAGGCCTCAAAGGAACGTCCCAGAAGATGTTGAAGCAGGCGGCGAACAACATAGCAGACGTGGCGGAGGAGCTGCTTCAGCGCTCAGTATCCGATGAGGTACGCCGCCTGCAAATCGAAAACGCCCGCCTAAAAAGGCAAATGGGCGAAATGAAGAAGGAGCTGGATTGCATCCGGTCCATGGTCATGGAAACTGGGAAAGGGAGTCAAACGGCTAACCCTGCCGCGGCTCCTAAACCTGCTGAGTCGGATCTGGTACAGGTAGTTAGAGAGGAGATCGGCAAGGTCCTACAAAGGGTCCAATTTTTGGAGGGCAAGATTCTCCGCCCTCCCTTGGCGTCTGATAAGAACAAACAGACGCCACCTACAGCACCGGAAGTTTCTTTTGCGGAGAAGGTAGCACGCCCCACCAAACAACCAGAGCGGGCTCAGTCCCACGTGACTGCACAAACGCCTTCTACATCGGCCGCCTCCAAGGCCCTGCAAAACAAAAAGGAGAAGAAGAGAGACGAAAAGGAGAAGAAGAGAGACGAAAGAAAGGAACCCGCTACTGCCCGACCTCAGGAACCCGCGAAACCAAGAGTCGAAGAGTGGCAGGTGGTTGGCGCTAGGAAGGCTGACAAAAAGGCGAAGCGGAAGAGGAAAAGGACGAGGAGAAGACCCCGGGCACCGCGCTCAACAGCGGTAGTCCTCACTCTCGCACCCGAGGCAGAAAAGCGTGGCGTCACATACGCGGCGCTCTTGCATAGTGCCAGGTCAGTTATCAAGTTGGATGAACTTGGCATAGACGGCCTGCGCTACAAGGTGACGGCCACCGGTGGCCGCCTCCTGGAAGTACCAGGGGCTACGAGCGGCCAGAAAGCAGACGCTCTTGCAGAGAAGATGAGAGAACACTTCTCAGAAGAAGACTGTCGGATCTCTCGGCCAGTAAAAACTGCCGCCCTGAGAATTGCCGGCCTCGACGAGTCCATCTCTAAGGGGGAGCTGGTGGAAGCTGTCGCTAAGACCGGAGACTGTCCCGTCGCCCAAATTAAGGTGGGTGATATAAAACAGGGACCAAACGGAGAGGGTACAGCTATAATCAACTGTCCCATTGCAGCGGCCCAAAAGATTGCGGACGGTCGACGTCTCCTCGTGGGCTGGGTCTCGGCCCAAGTCAAACTACTGAAGCCGAGGCCCATGCGGTGTTACCGCTGCCTCATGGGAGGACATGTTGGCGTCAAGTGTGGTGCAGAAGTAGACTGCAGCGAATGCTGCTTCAGATGCGGCAAAAAGGGACATAGAGCCGCCGAATGCATAGACACTCCGCACTGCCTAATGTGCGCAAAAGCTGGAAAGCCCGCTGAACATCCTGCGGGCAGCAAGGGCTGTTCATCATCTCAGTCCAAAATGCAGAAGGCGGCCCCCGCGCGCACTGGTCAACGGTCTACACCGGCACCTGCACCGCGATCGGCAGAGAAGGAGAAAAGCATGGACACCACTTAATGGACCAAGTGCTCCAAATGCTCCAAACCAACGCAAACCACTCCGCCAGGGCCCAGGACCTTCTGTTTCAGACCCTGGCGGAGTGGTCCATCGGACTGGCAGTGGTCGCCGAGCCATACTATGTCCCCGCCTCACCCAAATGGGCCGGAGACTTGGATGGCCTGGTGGCCATAATAACGGACCTGACACACGGCGCCCCTACACTCGATAATGTCGAGAGGGGCCACGGCTACGTCGCCGCTAGCGTCGGAAACATCTCTGTTGTGGGGATTTATTTCTCCCCCAATAGACAGCTGGCGGAATTCGAGGCCTTCACGGCCCAACTCAGTGCCCTCATTAGCAGGCTTCACCCGCGTCCCGTGCTAGTCCTCGGGGACTTTAATGCAAAGTCCCCGGCGTGGGGCTCACCAACTGCCGACGCGAGGGGTGAAATACTGGAAGAGTGGGTGATAGAGAGAGGACTGGTCGTTCTCAATAGGGGTACGGCCTACACGTGCGTCCGGCAAGGGGGTGGATCCATAGTGGACATCTCCCTGGCCAGCCCCAGCATAGCGCGTCAAGTTCGCGATTGGCACGTTGTCGGGGAGGCGGAGACGCTGTCGGATCACCGCTACATCCGATTCAGCGTTTCCGCCCCCTCCAGCGTCCCCGCGAATCCGGCCTTGATTGACCCTAACCCGCGATGGGCCCTAGGCCACCTGAATAGAGAACTTCTGCTAGAAGCTGCAGAAGCCCAAGCGTGGATATCGCCGCCGAGTACCTACAACATCCAGCAGGAGGCAGACTGGTTTCGGTCTGCCTTACTCGCCATCTGCGACGCGGCGATGCCTCGGATGCGGCCTAACAGCAGGCCACGGACACGACAAGTGTACTGGTGGTCGCGCGAGCTCGCACAGCTACGTCGAGCTTGCATAGCGGCGCGTCGCCAGTACACCCGCCACCGGAGGAGACGCCGACACACTCAATACTCGGCAACAAGAGAGGCTGAGCTGTTCGAGACCTATAGATCAGCGAAACGGACATTTCAGGAGGCCATAAAAAGGGCTAAAGTGCAGGCTCGGGAAGAACTCCTCGCCATCTTGGACGGCGACCCCTGGGGACGGCCGTACAGGATGGTCAGGGGAAAACTCCGACCTTGGGCTCCGCCCTTGACTCAAACCCTGCAGCCCCAAATACTGGACGTGACACTAAGTGCCCTGTTCCCGGACGGTACAGAGCGCACTTTCCCGGATATGAGAACACCTGGACATGACACCCTGGACAATGACGAAAATGCCCCCGAGATTACGGAATTAGAACTCGAGGTGGCTATACACAAAATGAAGACTAGAAACGTCGCCCCGGGACCTGACGGCGTACCTGGACGCGTCCTGGCTGCGTCACTAGTGGCTCTGGGGCCCCGTTGTAAGACGTTCCTTAGTGAATGCCTGCGGCACGGACATTTCCCACCTAACTGGCGAACCGGGAAACTGATTCTTTTGAGGAAGGATGGGCGTCCGGCGGACTCACCCTCCGCCTACCGTCCAATAGTTCTGCTCGACGAGGCGGGCAAGCTCTTCGAGCGTATTATCGCCAATCGCCTCGTCGAGCACTTGACGCAGACAGGGCCGGACTTGAGTCCCAACCAGTTCGGCTTTCGGCGTGGTAGATCCACTCTCGACGCCGTCAACAGAGTGAAAGGGATCGTGGAGGAAGCTGTATCCCGGGGTGAGGTGATATTGGCGGTGTCATTAGACATCGCCAACGCATTCAATTCCCTCCCCTGGGGCGCGATATTGGAGGCCTTGATTTATCACCGGGCCCCTCTCTATTTGCGCCGTATAGTGTCGAAGTACCTCTCGGACAGGAGTATCACCTACCCGGGTAACACGGAGTGGTGTCGAAGGGATATAGAGTGCGGTGTTCCACAGGGGTCAGTCCTAGGACCACTCCTGTGGAACATCGCATACGACTGGGTCCTCAGGGGATCACTGTTACCCGGTGTCGCCCTGACATGCTATGCGGATGACACCTTGGTCACCGCGAGAGGGCGCTCATATCGCCAGGCCACCATACGGGCTACGGCGGGAGTAGCCCTGATTGTAGGGCGTATTAGAAGACTGGGCCTTAATGTGGCCCTTAACAAAACTGAGGCGGTGGCCTTTCATGGGCCCCGGAATAAACCACCGGGTGACTTACACATTGTGGTCGGGGGCGTGCGCATCACTGTGGGACGGACACTTAAGTACCTTGGTTTACTCCTTGACAGTCGCTGGACTTTCCGTCCCCACTTTGAGGCGCTGTCCCCCAAACTGACTAAGACGGCGACGGCATTGTCGTCAATTCTCCCTAATCTGGGAGGACCTGACACCTCATGCAGGAGGCTCTACACTGGCGTTGTGCGATCCCAGGCCCTATACGGGGCCCCAATTTGGGCTGAGACCCTATCCGCCCAAAGCATGGCGCTCCTGAGGAGACCCCAGAGAGTGATGGCGACACGGGTAGCTCGCGGGTATCGCACGATCGCATACGAGGCGGGTACACTGTTAGCGGGAACGCCCCCCTGGCAACTTGAGGCGAAAGCTCTGGCCCGACTATACAAATGGCGTACGAACGAGCTCAGACAGGGTCACATCGTTGACCTAATAGAAATTGGACGAAAAAGGACGGAATTGCACTCTACCGTCATCGAAGAGTGGGGCGAACTTTTAGCCCAACCAAGTGCAGGACTCAACACCGTCGCCGCCATAATGCCTGTTTTCAGGGAGTGGTTAGAGCGTCGACACGGTGCCCTCACGTTCCGGCTCACACAGATACTGTCCGGACATGGTTGTTTCGGGCGGTATCTGTGTCGTATCGGACGCGAAGAAACAGAGGGATGCCACCACTGCGCTGCCCCTGAGGACACGGCCTCACACACACTGCAGGCGTGTCCGGCTTGGGACGAGGCGAGAGGCGAGCTAATCGCCGCGATCGGAGTTCAGGCGCTCTCGCTTCCGGCTGTGGTCGCAAGCATGGTCGGGAGCGAGCGCGCCTGGGAGGCAGTAGCCTCTTTCACGGAGGCCGTAATAGCGGCCAAGGAGGCAGCCGAGAGGGAGAGGGAAGCGTCGTCAACGCTCCCCTCCCGCCGCCGACGCACAGGGCGTCGACGCACGGCTCATTTAAGAGGCGATCTGCGCCCCCCGTAGGGCGTGGCCTGCGGTCGGCGGGGAGGGCAACCCGTCGACCGACCAGCAGCAGGCCGTGAAGGTAGACGGGCTCGCTTGTGTCTCGCGAGCCCGTCCTAGTGGAGGAAAGGAAAGTAAGGTTTCCACATTGGAGGGGACTGCAGTAGCGGTCCAGGCCCTGTCAGCGTCGTGGTAGTCATGCAATCTGCGGTACCCACGACCCGGACACTCGGGGCTGTGAAGGGACACCAGGGGGTTTTTAGTCCGTGCAAGTCGGACATACCCACTCCGCCGTGCCCTAGGCGGAGTGGCATGCGTAGGCATTTTCCCCCTGTCAAAAAAAAAAAAAAAAAAAAAAAAAAAAAAAAAAAAAAAAAAAAGGTTAGGTTAGGTTAGGTTAGGTTAGGTTAGGTTAGGTTAGGTTAGGTTGTCGCGGAAGTATGCCAACGCGTTCCCGCGACCCCGGCACATGTGACGGAGAGGACACACCGTGGGGTTTTAGTGGGTATACCGGCACTCTGCCGGGGAGTCCCACATACCCCTCTCGTCCCCCCGAGGCGAGAGGGGATGCGTAATGCATTTCCCCACGTTAAAAAAAAAAAAAAAAAAAAAAGGTTAGGTTAGGTTAGGTTAGGTTAGGTTAGGTTAGGTTAGGTTAGGTTAGGTTAGGTTAGGTTAGGTTAGGTTAGGTTAGGTTAGGTTGGGGTGCTGATGTCAGACAACCTCCTCGTGTGCTCATCCCATTGTCAGTCCCGAGGATACGTCCAGAGGAACGGCAATGGGAGGGGCCGGTGCACCCTGGGCATCGCAGGATAATCTCCTAGGTCACCTAGGTGTATTGTCGGCGATGGCGAATAGTCTGGCGTGGGGAAGGGAGGGGGGCTGCGACCGGGCCTCGGCCTGGACGCGGCGGACCCACCCTTATGGGGACGTAGGAGGAGGGGGAGCGCGACCGGGCTTCGGCCTGGACGCTGCGGACCCACCTCGTGGAGGGGAGGGAGGCTGCGTGAGTAGCGGCGGGCCCACCCCTCGAAGCCCATTGTCAGTCCCGAGGATACGTCCAGAGGAACGGCAATGGGAGGTGCCGGTGCATTCTGAACATCGCTGATAATCTTCTAGGTCACCTAGATGTATTGTCGGCGATGGCGAATGGCCGGCGTGGGGAAGGGAGGGGGGCTGCGACCGGGCCTCGGCCTGGACGCGGCGACCCACCCTTATGGGGACATATGGGGAGGGGGAGCGCGACCGGGCTTCGGTCTGGACGCTGCGGACCCACCTCGTGGAGGGGAGGGAGGCTGCGTGTGTAGCGGCGGGCCCACCCCTCGTACGGATGCCTGAGAGGAGGGAGGCTGCGGCTGGGCAGAGGGCCCGGCTGCGGCGGACCCACCGATCGGGCAGCCCCGCAAGGGGCGTGTGGAAGGGAGGGAGTCTGCGACCGGGCCTCGGCTCGGACGCGGCGGACCTGCCCTGTTGGGGACGAGGAGGGGGAGCGCGACCGGGCTTCGGCCTGGACGCTGCGGACCCACCACGTGGAGGGGAGGGAGGCTGCGTGAGTAGCGGCGGGCCCACCCCTTGGACCACGGCCCCGAGAGGAGGGAGGCTGCGGCTGGGCCTTAGGGCTCGGTAGCGGCGGACCCACCCCTTGGGTGCCAGCCCCTTGGGGCGTGTGGAGTGAGGGGAAGGTGGCTGCGGCTGGGCTTCGGCTCGGTTGCGGCTGCCCGACCCTCGGGTGTCCGCCCCGGGAGGAGGGAGGCTGCGGCTGGGCTTATGGTCTGGTAGCGGCAGCCCAACTCTCGGGTGACGGCACCGTGAGGAGGGAGGGGAGGGAGGCTGCGGCTGGGCCTTTGGCTCGGTAGCGGCGGGCCCACTCAACCCATACTGGTTGGACGAGTGACGGATTGATGTCGCTTGTCCGACCTGGCTGGTCACTGGCTAGTGGGGCCGGTGGCCGGCCTATGAGCCTGGGTGGCGGATTCGGGGGAGTCTGCCGCCCAACACATGGCTCGTGTGGAAGGTGCTGCGTTTTTCAACGCAGCGCCTGGCCGAAAGGCCGTGAGGAGGCCGCAAGGCCAAGTCGCGCCGGGACGTCGCGGAAGTATGCTTTAGCGTTCCCGCGACCCCGGCTATGCGACCGTGCGGAAGCACCATGTGGTTTTAGTGGGTATACCGGCCGCCGCCGGGGAGTCCCACATACCCCTCTGGTCCCCCCCGGGATAGGAGGGAATGCGTAATTGCATTTCCACATGTAAAAAAAAAAAAAAAAAAAGGTTAGGTTAGGTTAGGTTAGGTTAGGTTAGGTTAGGTTAGGTTAGGTTAGGTTAGGTTAGGTTAGGTTAGGTTAGGTTAGGTTAGGTTTTGGGAAGGGGGCCCGCTCCCCCATCAGCGCCCCGGTTGATCCGGAGCACTTGCAGCGGACAATAGTCGAGGCGGTTGGCCGTATGGTCAACGCCCGATTTGAGGCGCTTGAGGACAGATTACTGCCCGAAAAGCGCCTCCGCCCACCGCTTGCGGCGGACAGGGCATACTCGGACGTGACAGCTCAGCAGCCCGCTTCTAGAAGCAGGGCTGCGACCAAAGCCGCCCCTAAAAAGGCGGCTTCTCGGACGATGACCAGGCCCGAAGCAGAGCCCGTTGTTCCAGTTCAACTGGACATTCCAGTTCAACTGGACAACGCGGCCACTCCGGGACCTTCTACCTCTACCCCCAGCCTTCCGCGGGGAGGGGAAAAGAGGAAGAAAACAAAGAAGAAGGGGACAACTTCGACAAACCCCACTGCGAAGACACCGGCGGTGCCCACGTCCGAGGGTTGGACGGTGGCGACCCGCCGAAAGGCCAAACGCGGCAAGGGCTCGGTTCCGGCTGCGAAGCCGAAGCCGAAACCCAAACTGCGTCCCCCGAAGACGTCGGCTGTGGCACTTAAGCTGCAGCCCGACGCTGAACAGAGGGGAGTGACGTATGCCCGCATACTACTGCAGGCTAAAAAGGCGGTGGACTTGGGAAGCCTGGGGATTCAGTCCCTGGGCTTCAAAAAGGCGGCGACAGGGGCGCGCCTTTTGGTGCTGCCTGGTGCCACAAGCGGTGACAAGGCCAACTTGTTGGCCGAGAAACTGCGCGAGGCTCTCAAAGAAGAGGACGTCCGAGTCTCCAGACCGGAGAAGAGCGTAACTATGCGCATCTCGGGTCTGGACGACTCGGTCGGGAAATGGGAGACGATCGACGCGATCGCCAAGGTTGGCGAGTGCTCGGTCGGCTCTATTAAGGCGGGTGAAGTGCGCCGGGACCGATCTGGACTTGGCACACTGCTTTGCAGCTGCCCTATTGGCGCTGCAAAGAAGGTGATGGCGGTCGACCGCCTTTTTATTGGATGGTCGACTGTGCACCGAAAGGTGCTGGAGACGCGACCTCTGCGGTGCTTCAAGTGTCTCACATTGGGGCACGTAAGGGAGCTGTGTACCGCAGAGGTCGACCACGGAGACACCTGTTTCCGGTGTGGGCAACCGGGCCATAAGTCCGAGGGTTGTAGCGCCGCGCCGCACTGCTTGGTATGCGACGCGGCGAAACAGCCTGCCGGGCACAAAATGGGTGGGCGGGCTTGCGCTCGCGCAAAGCCCGCAAAGAAGAGAGGGAAGAAGGCTGCAGCCAGGACCAAGGTCCAGACTCAGCCGGCCCGCCCTGCGGCGGCTGGAGAGGCCGCGCAGGAGACCCCGATGGCCACTGGATAGTGGCCGTCGTTAAGAGCCCGGGCGGCGGACTCGGGGGAGTTCGTCGTTCCGTCAAGGGCTCGTGGGGAGGTGCTGTGTTGAAGTGTGCCAACACAGTACCTGGGCTGCTGCCCGAAGAGGAGGCCTGACGAGGCCGACGTCGCGCCGGGACGTCGCGGAAGTATGCTTTTGCGTTCCCGCGACCCCGGCACATGCGACGGAGAAGACACACCGTGGAGTTTTAGTGGGTATACCGGCACTCTGCCGGGGAGTCCCACATACCCCTCTCGCCCCCCCGGGCGGGTGGGGATGCGTAACGCATTTCTCCACGTAAAAAAAAAAAAAAAAAAAAAAAAAAAGGTTAGGTTAGGTTAGGTTAGGTTAGGTTAGGTTAGGTTAGGTTAGGTTAGGTTAGGTTAGGTTAGGTTAGGTTAGGTTAGGTTAGGTTAGGTTGGGGTGCTATGCCAGACAACCTCCACGTGTGCTCATCCCATTGCCAGTCCCGAGGATACGTCCAGAGGAATGGCAATGGGAGGGGCCGGTGCACCCTGGGCATCACCGATAATCTCCTAGGTCACCTAGGTGTATTGTCGGTGATGGCAAATAGTCTGGCACGGGGGCGTTGCGAGTGCTGCTCCTGCTACTCTCCGGCTTTCGGAGAGGAGTAGGAGCAGCATTAGCAGTGCAGGGGGGGTGTATTTATATATATATTTATAAGGTCGGTGGAATAAGTTGCGAGTGAGTGGGTGAAGTGGTGTGAGCGTGAAGTATGTTAGGAAGTTCCCGAGAGGGGACGGTATGATTCGTGCGGTGTTGTGCCAGGTGCACGTGGCTTGCCACCATCGGACGATCCCGTAGGCCTGGCGTGGATGTCTTCGTGGACATGTCTCACGGTCCACGTCAGGAGCGGGGGCCCAGCCTTAACCGGCTGGGTCAAGTGTTCGGGAACCACTTTAAAAGGTCCATTCCTCCTTTTAAGGAGAAGATGCGCGGAGTCCCGCGCGAGGAGACAACCTCAGAAAAAAACCCCCATCCCAGGGTACCGGCCGTCCCCCTGGTGTAAATAGGCTTGTCTGGGTGCAGAGGGCACCACCCGGATCGACCCACCTTTCCCTCCTACTCGTGGGATTTATATGGCGAACTTGAAACTTACTTTTACGAAGAAAACCAAAAATGACGACCTTGGCGCGAAAATGGACCAAAAAACCGAGTTGCTCTCTGGATTGGTTAAGTCGGCTTGCGTGGGACGCAAGGGTGTGGATGCAGATGAAGACACCTCGGGTGACTTCGTGTCTGCTGATTCCGCGGTTGCGGAGAGAAGAGACCAGCGGTACGCCGCTATCAAGGACGAGACAAGGTACGTGGGTGTGGAGTCGGCGATGTCTGACTCCGACGGCTCCACAATCACGAGACCAGATAGTCGGGCGTCCAGCGACGGGCCTTCCGTCAGGAGGGACAGTCGTAAACGCCCGCGACACAAACAGGGCAAAGGCAAGCGTCTGAGCAGCTCCTCAAGTGGTGAGGAACACCCGGCACCGAAAGTGCTAGCAGGCAGGAGCTCCAGAGGACGCACGTCCTCCGCACAAGCGAGAGACAAACAAGGCCGCTTCCTTAAGCGTGCAGACACGCCAGAGAAGGCGTTACCCGGAGAGGACAGGTCGCGCTCGGGCAGCGGAAGTGACAGAACTATCCGTATCATCCCGAAGTGCGGCACCCAAAGAGGAAGAGGCAGGCCACCAACGACTGGGGCCTATGTCGGGTTGGCTCAGGCCAAGGCAGCGCTGGTCGCTGCGGAGCGAGAGGCGCTCGAACTGCAAGCGGAGAGGGAGGTGGCGGAGGCCGCGCGGAAGACCTATAGTCTGAGGCCAGGCCGGTCGTCAGTACCATCAAGGGAGGAGGGACCGACGGCGAAAGACCTGCGTGAGCAAGTCCTGAGCCAAGTGGGACTCATCAACCAGGTGGCATCGAAGTCGTCCAACCTGAAGGGGACTTTCATTAGGACCCTGAAGGAGGCGGCTGCCACAATCAAGGATGCAGTGGAGGAGCTGAGCCGAACATCCGTCTCAGTGGAGACCGAGAGATTGTCCTCGGACAACGACAGATTAAAGGCGGAGGTTGCCGAGCTCCGCGGCGAGTTGGTCGCATTGCGGGCGGACTTGCGGCGGACCCGGCAACTCAACCTAGATGAGGACGCCGTCCCCCCACCGCACACAAGTGCTTCGTTTGAGCCGGAGCAGCTGAAGCGCTCCATCATCGAGGCGGTGGGGGAAATGGTGAATGCAAGGATTGAGGGGCTGGAGGACAGGCTATTGCCTGGTAAGCGCCTCCGGCCTTCTCTGGCCTCGGACATCAGGGCCAACAATCAGGACGCAGACGGGCTTAACATCCAGCCCGAAATGACATACGGGGCTGCTCTTAAAGCCGCCCCTAAGAACCCTGCACCTAAAAGGGCGCAGGCTATCCCGGACGTACAGGCCCCAAGGACAGCTTCGGCTGCCTCTGGAGCCGCCCCCGTGGTCGCTCCCTCGGGAGCGAAGAAGGGGAAAAAGAAGAAGTCGACGAGGGCCGCGGAGGGCAATCCCACTCAGGGAGAGTCACAGAGACGGCCCCCAGGCGTACAATCTGGAGAGTGGACGACAGTCTCCCGGCGCAAGGGCAAGCCGGCCAGCCAACCGGCCAGCCGGCCATCCAAGCCCAAAGCGCCAAGGTTAAGACCCCCTTCCACTTCGGCTGTGGCGTTGAAGCTGCAGCCTGACGCTGTGGCAAGGGGAGTTACCTATGCCAGCATCTTACTGCAGGCGAAGAAGGAGATCAATCTCAGGAGCCTAGGGATTCAATCCCTAGGATTCAAGAAGGCGGCCTCAGGAGCGCGCATCCTTGTGTTGCCGGGGGCCACTAGTGGGGATAAAGCCGACCTGCTGGCTAATAAGCTTCAGGAGGCTCTTGGAAACGACGACGTCCGTGTCTCCAGGCCGGAGAAATGTGCAGACCTGCGCATCTCGGGCCTGGACGACACGGTCGATAAGCTGGAGGTGGAGGCGTCAGTCGCCTGTGTGGGGGAGTGCCCGCGCACCTCCGTCAAGGCTGGAGAAATTCGCCGTGACCGGTCAGGTCTCGGCACGATAGTAGTGAGTTGCCCCATCGGGGCTGCAAAAAAGGTAATGGGGGCCGACCACTTCTTAATTGGATGGTCGGCGGTGCAGCGGAAACTGCTGCAGCCGCGAGCCCTGAGATGCTACAGGTGCCTGGAGCTCGGCCACGCCAAGGACCAGTGCCCGTCAGAAGTCGACCGTAGCAATGCCTGCTTCCGCTGTGGCCAGCTGGGTCACAAGTCGGCCCAGTGTACCGCCGCACCCTATTGTCTGGTGTGCGCGGCAGCCAAGAAGCCCGCTGACCACAGGGTGGGAGGCAAGGCGTGTGCTGGCCCAAAGAGGGCCAAGAAAGGGAAAGGCGCCACCGTACCTCGGAGGCAGCCAGTCCGCCCAACGACCGAGAAGGTCAGGGACCGGGAGTCCTCGATGGCCGTAAGGCTGTCGTAGATTGAGCCTCTGGGCGGCAGACTCGGGGGAGTCTGTCGCTCAGCACAGGGCTTGTGACGAGGCGCTGTGTTGAAGTGTGCAACACAGCGCCCCTTTGGCCGAACAGGGTGCGCTACCATCGTTCATGGCGCACCCGGTGACGAGGTCTCAGCAGACCGACGTCGCGCCGGGACGTCGCGGAAGTATGCCCAGCGCGTTCCCGCGACCCCGGCAATGCGACGGAGTAGACACACCGTGGAGTTTTAGTGGGTATACCGGCACCCTGCCGGGGAGTCCCACATACCCCTCTCGTCCCCCCGGGCGAGAGGGGATGCGTAACGCATTTCTCCACGTTAAAAAAAAAAAAAAAAAAAGGTTAGGTTAGGTTAGGTTAGGTTAGGTTAGGTTAGGTTAGGTTAGGTTAGGTTAGGTTAGGTTAGGTTAGGTTAGGTTAGGTTAGGTTAGGTTAGGTTAGGTTAGGTTAGGTTAGGTTAGGTTAGGTTAGGTTAGGTTAGGTTAGGTTAGGTTAGGTTAGGTTAGGTTAGGTTAGGTTAGGTTAGGTTAGGTTAGGTTAGGTTAGGTTAGGTTAGGTTAGGTTAGGTTAGGTTAGGTTAGGTTAGGTTAGGTTAGGTTAGGTTAGGTTAGGTTAGGTTAGGTTAGGTTAGGTTAGGTTAGGTTAGGTTAGGTTAGGTTAGGTTAGGTTAGGTTAGGTTAGGTTAGGTTAGGTTAGGTTAGGTTAGGTTAGGTTAGGTTAGGTTAGGTTAGGTTAGGTTAGGTTAGGTTAGGTTAGGTTAGGTTAGGTTAGGTTAGGTTAGGTTAGGTTAGGTTAGGTTAGGTTAGGTTAGGTTAGGTTAGGTTAGGTTAGGTTAGGTTAGGTTAGGTTAGGTTAGGTTAGGTTAGGTTAGGTTAGGTTAGGTTAGGTTAGGTTAGGTTAGGTTAGGTTAGGTTAGGTTAGGTTAGGTTAGGTTAGGTTAGGTTAGGTTAGGTTAGGTTAGGTTAGGTTAGGTTAGGTTAGGTTAGGTTAGGTTAGGTTAGGTTAGGTTAGGTTTTTTTTTTTTTTGGGTCCCTTTGATCTTTGTCAAAGGGGTTTATAGTTCGTTTTTGGTTCTACATTTGCCTTGTGTTGGTACAAATGGCTTAATATGATGGTGCTTAATGTTTTGTCCCTCTGCTAGTGGATACAGAGAGATTTGATTTTGTCGCTAGGATTTTATGTGTTGTTAATTCGTTTTAAGTTACTAATTATGGATTTTACAAAAGTGTTAAATGATTTTATGGTGGCACTGTTAGTTGTGAGTTCTTGTAAGTTGTATGGATCTATGTTTTTTATTGTACATGTACCTTCGTGGATCATTCGGGCGCTTGTGAAGATACAACAGTTTTTGAGGATGTGATCGTTATCTTGGATAGTGGCGTTATCGCAGGGGCATTTGTTGTCGCTGGTGATTTTAAATCGATAGAGGTAAGATTTGTGGTAGGCATGGCCAGTGAGAATTTGAGTTAGCTCGAAACTGGTCTGGAAGCAGTTCCGGAATTCTGCAATTTGTGTAATATTTTTAAACCAAGTTTTTGTTGCTGATCCTTGCGGGCTGTCTTCATATTCTTTCTGCCATTTCTCTATGGTTGTAGCTCTGAGTACTCTTTTGGCGTGTGAAAGGGGGAAGAAGTTTGATTCAGATGCTTTTTTGGCTTTTGCTGCGCTTTTTGCTGCTGCGTCTGCACATTCATTTCCTTCGATACTATTGTGTGCCCGTACCCAGGCGAAGTTGACTGATGTGAGGAATTTTAATTTATGTATTAGATGATGAATGGAGTTTACTGTTGGGTCCCGGTTATTTAAATCTTGGATGGCTTTTAGGGATGAAAGGCTGTCTGTAAGGATGGTGAAAGGTTCTTGTATGTTATGATTTTCAGCCCATATTAGCGCTGATTCAATGGCTCTGAGTTCAGCCATGAATACGGAGCATGTTCTGCCCATTTTAATTTTCTTTTGGGTAATAATGTTGTTGTTTTTGTACACTACATATGCTGCGCCGACATCTCCTGAATCTAATTTGCTTCCATCTGTGTATATCTTAATTGGACTATTTGGTATGATTGAGTTTACTTCTTGTTCATTGTTGGCTTGTGGGAATGAGATTTTTATTCTATTAGCTGGGTGTAGTCTTTGGTGATTTACTATTGTCTGTTTTAGTTGGATGTCATCGGGTAGGTCAGGTGAGAGTCCTGTTGCCTTAACTGTGTGTATTTGGTGAATTTCTTGAATAAGAAGGTGTAGCGGTATGAACTGCGCTAGCGCAATCGAGGCTACAGCAGAAACGGTCCTGAATGCGCGGATGGCCCTAATGGCGAATTGTCGCTGGAAGCTCTGTAACATCTTGCGTACGCTATGGAATTTTGCTGCATTACCCCAAATGCTTGCAGCATATGTGATCATGGGCTGGACGACCTGTTTATAGATGATTTCAACATTGGCGGGATGGATGCCCCATGTGGGTTTTACAAACTTGCACAGATTTTTGAAAGTTTTTGTTGCTTTCCGGATAGCGTATTTTACATGACTTATGAAATTAAGTCGATCATCAAGGATGACTCCCAGTAATTTTATTTCCTTGAGTATGGGTAATTGAGTTCCTTTCATGGATATATCAGCGTTCTTTGTTTGGGCAGTGAAGGATATAGCTTGTGTCTTTTCGGGTCCAAAGGTGAGTTTGACACTTTCGCCCCAGTCGGCAATAATTTTTAAACTCTGATTTGCTATGTTCTCTACTTCAAGTTTGGTTTGACCTTTGAGGATAAGGAGCACGTCGTCTGCAAAGGCTTGTATATGAGCTCCCTCTGGTAGTTTTATGTCGAGCAATTCGTCGAGTATGATATTCCAGAATACTGGGCCACATACTGATCCTTGGATACATCCTTTGGTCATGAATTTTGTTGCTTCGTCAGTGCCGTATCGAAGGGTAACTTTTCTGTTAATCATGTAATTGGTGATGAGCTTATAGATATTATTAGGGCATTTTAGTCTCTGTAGTCCTTTGAAAAGAGCAGGCCACCATGCGTTATCAAAAGCTCCTTTGATATCGAGTGAAACCGCTAGAGCTTGTTTCTTCTCTAATTTTGCTGTGTGGATTTCATTGATTGCAGTTTGGAGCGCATCTATAGTGGATTTGTTTTCCCTGAATCCAAATTGTCTGTCGTTCATGCCCTGTATACTATCCGCCTTATAAATTACTCGTTTTATGATTAGTTTTTCAAGGAGCTTGCCGAAAACTGGTATGAGTCCGATGGGTCTATAGGCTGAAAGTTGTGTGTTATCAGATTTGTTGGGTTTCGGGATTATTTTGGCGATAGCATGTTTCCATGGTGTGGGAAAATGGTTTATATTTAGGCAGTGGTTGAGAAGGTCGGTGAAGAACAGAGGGAATGTACGAAAGAAGTGTTGGCATATATCTGCGGTAAGATGATCGTCGCCAGGAGCCTTATTCGGGTTCATGGACGCTAAGCAATCCTCTATCTCATCAACAGTAAAGGGTGGGTCGTTTTCGGAATCGAATGGTTCATTTGTGTGTCGTCTTAAATTTCTTTGAAGGTCAGAGGTGTCGGGAGTGTCGTCAGCGTAAAAGTGGTCTATTAGTGCTTTTGCTGTGTTGGCGCATGAGGTCGTAAAGGTGTTACCACAATTTAAAGTTTGGGGGGGGCGTTGAGCTGGTGATTCTTTGATGATTCTGTTTGTTACGGACCATACGTCTTCTTTATTTTGAGCTTTACAGAAGTTTCTAAAGTGTTCTGTGGAGGCTGTCTTTAGTGCTAGTGCGTACTCCTCCTTTAAGACTTTTTGTTGCGCAATTGCCTGGTCTAGCGGCTGCTTTCTTTGTTTGAGGCTGTGCAGGTGGTGATGTGCTCTTATGCATTCTTTTTTCTTGGCTTCAAGGTCTTCGTTCCACCAAGGGTTATAAGCACTGGGACTTCTCTTCTGGGGCATGATTCTTTTGCAAGTGTTTTGTATAATGGTGGTGAGGTCCATGACTAGATTGTCAAGTTTTGCGGCATCTACATTTTCAAAGTTTGTGTTTACTATGTCGGAGTCGTATATATTTTGTGTCAGTTTTTCTTTAAATGCATCCCAATTTGCGGTCTTGCTCTGGTATTTAAATGTTGATGTGCTTTTGATGGGTTTAACTTTACTATTTGATTTGATGATGAACTGAATTGCATTGTGATCTGATGTTGTGCATGCTGAGGTGTTGACTTGCCAATTTGATACAAGATCTATGATGTTGTTGGAGACTGCTGTGATATCAATGATGGAAGATGAATGGTTGCCAGAGCGGATGGCTTCGAATGTTGGATGTTTTCCGGAGTTGCAGACGGTCATGTCATTGGAAGCGATGATGTCAGTGACATCATCCCCTCGGGAGTTAGATGTTGATTCTCCCCATTCCGGGTGTTTACCGTTTACATCGCCGCCTACAACTTGAAACGAACCGGCTGTTTGTGAGAGGAAATTGTCTAGGGCTCCTAGGGTGTTGGATGGATCGTTATCGGGTTCAATGTAGACAGAAGCAACGTATAGTTTTCTTTGTCCGAGATGTAACTGCGCTATGGCTAGATTTGGGGTGGATAGTTGGGTTATGCCGAGGGCAAAACCAGAACAGTTTTTGATGAGGATGCAAGCTTTTACTCTTTGTGTAGTGGTGAATTGAAAAATGTTTATTCCTGAGACGGAATGCATGGTAAGGTTTCGGCCAGTGTATGGTTCAGTGATTAGAGCGATGTTGAAGTCGTTTGAAGTAAAATATTGTATGAACTCGTGTTGGGACAGGTAACAGCGTTGTACATTGCATTGGATTATCTTTATAGGTTTAGTACCCATAATCGGTTTGGTTATCAATGCGGGATTGGACGATCTTTATTCTTGGGCAAAGTTTGGTGTTTACTGCGGAGTGGTTGGTGTTGACGCTGTTACCTGTCTTGATAGCGGAGCGCATGCAGTTGTAGCACTTGCGCTTGGTGTTGTCTGCCTTGACGGGGCAGTCTGCGAATGAATGTTCGGTGGACGCACAGTGCGAGCATGGGTGCACTTCGGAAGTGCACTTGCCCTTGGTGTGACCATATTGGAGGCACTTGAAGCATTGCACGAAGCGGGAGAAGTCTTCGGCGTGAACTTTCTGGAAGTCAATGTTCACCCTTCCCCATTCGATGATGTTTTTACGAACTTGGGGTTGGACCTCCACTACGGCATTGTACAGCTTATTGTTCCTG
This sequence comes from Pheosia tremula, assembly GCA_905333125.1. Lineage (NCBI taxonomy): Eukaryota > Metazoa > Arthropoda > Insecta > Lepidoptera > Notodontidae > Pheosia > Pheosia tremula. The sequence continues at coordinate 49,839 of HG995424.1, forward strand.
TTAGACAACACGAAACAGAGACGGAGATCTTCGATAGGGATGGAGTTCTGGCACGAGAGCAGTTCGATTACTTCTCCTTTGGGTACATCCTTGCTAATTCCTTTTAGGATTACTAACGGAAGACGGGCGCGGCCTTCTTCAGCCTTGAGGTCAGGTATTTTTTCCACTTTTTCCATCATTTCTTTGCATTGAGCTTGTGTGTCAAATTCTACACGGACTTTGTTTGACGCAAGAGGTTGGATTTTAGAGGGAGCATATGTGAGCTTTTTAAAAGATACCTGTTTCCTCCACTGGCTGAGGATGGTGCTTGAGGTAGCTTCGGGGTCCTCTGATTGGATGACGATGGAAGGTTTGGTGGGTGGTTTCGGGGTAGCAACCGGCTTATTCGCCGTGATTTCCGCGAAGCTTAGAGTAGGGATGGGTGCTGGGGCGATGTTAATTTTTGCTATTTCATCTCTGACGCAAGAGATGATTTCATTTTTGAAGTCTTCGTTGACGGGCGCTTGGGTGGTTGTTGTTGATAGGACAGTAGAGAGAACTTTAGAGGCCTTTTTGATCTCCTCTGCAGCTGCTTTAATTACGTTCTTATTTTGGGTGGTCACGCTTTTTCCATCGTTGATGGCGGAGATGATGCTAGCAGTAAGGTTTGTGACGACTCGCATGTACGAGTCGAGGTCTTGTACTTCGTCGGCCGCAGCCATGTCTATAGGCAAGACAGGTTGGCGAGGCTTGGTTGGTTGACTGGTTTTGGTGGGGCGATTAGGCGGGACGGTATCTTGCTGTGTTTTTGTCGGCTGAGTAGCCTCCCTGTTGGGTTCTAGGCTGATATCGTACGCTATGGATTGGGTTTTAGGAAGGTCTGCTTTGGGCAGTTTAACGGCCGCAGCTCGCGACACCGTCGGTAGTTTGATTGGGAGTGGTTGAGACTGGCTCGTTGATTGTGAAGCTATAGGTTGGGGGGGAGACTGGGAAAATGTTTTGTTTGCCCAGGCGGGCGTCAGGTTGGCGACCGAAGATGGACTGACGGGGGGCGAAGGGTTGGTCGATGGGGGTTTAGCGCTGGCAGCCCGTTGGGCGCGGGCTTCCGCTGTGGGAGGCGCCCGCGTGGGAGGTGACCTCCCAATCGGCATTTTGAGTCGTGCCCTGTTGGTGAGGCCTTCAGGGTCCGCGTCCGAAGGGGACTGTGCTAACAGAATCTACTAAACTGTAGAAGAAAAATCAGCAAAAAGGCAAAAATCTATGTAGATGATGTTTTATACTCCGTAGTTAACGTAGTGAGCCACCACTGGGTGGGTGGGCGGGCGAAAAAATGAAAATTTTTTGCGAGCTACCCCCACGTGCGGCACGTCGTTGGACGCGTCTCGGCGAGGGGAGGGCGAAAAACGGGATTACAATGAAAATCCCTGAACAAAATTGTTCAGGGGAGGGCAAAATGTGAAAATTTAATCTAATTTACGGATATTATTAAACAAAACAGACCAGAATGACAATTGAATGGCAATAGAATTGCGCCAAATTTGCAGGAGAGCCTACAGGAGCGACGACGAACAGGAAGGTAAAGTATTTAGGGAACTAATCAAAACTTTTATTTTTCAGATGGCGATAATGTACTACGGGCGATGCAGGGCTTAGGTGAATTTCGCGGACGGCGAGATTCCAAGTTTGTATGAAAATGAAAATTTTTTGCGAGCTACCCCCACGTGCGGCACGTCGTTGGACGCGTCTCGGCGAGGGGAGGGCGAAAAACGGGATTACAATGAAAATCCCTGAACAAAATTGTTCAGGGGAGGGCAAAATGTGAAAATTTAATCTAATTTACGGATATTATTAAACAAAACAGACCAGAATGACAATTGAATGGCAATAGAATTGCGCCAAATTTGCAGGAGAGCCTACAGGAGCGACGACGAACAGGAAGGTAAAGTATTTAGGGAACTAATCAAAACTTTTATTTTTCAGATGGCGATAATCGGTTAGGTTAGGTTAGGTTAGGTTAGGTTAGGTTAGGTTAGGTTAGGTTAGGTTAGGTTAGGTTAGGTTAGGTTAGGTTAGGTTAGGTTAGGTTAGGTTAGGTTAGGTTAGGTTAGGTTAGGTTAGGTTAGGTTAGGTTAGGTTAGGTTAGGTTAGGTTAGGTTAGGTTAGGTTAGGTTAGGTTAGGTTAGGTTAGGTTAGGTTAGGTTAGGTTAGGTTAGGTTAGGTTAGGTTAGGTTAGGTTAGGTTAGGTTAGGTTAGGTTAGGTTAGGTTAGGTTAGGTTAGGTTAGGTTAGGTTAGGTTAGGTTAGGTTAGGTTAGGTTAGGTTAGGTTAGGTTAGGTTAGGTTAGGTTGGTTCTTTGTTGTTGTTTTGAGGGTTCTTGTTACGCCTTTGGAAGTTCCTTCAGCACCCTGTGTGCTGTCGAACGGTCCTTTTAAGGACCCCAAAGGTCGGGGTAGTTTTTGGGGATTACGGTCTGGGTTTAATTTGTTTGTTTTTTGCAGTTGTTTGTTCTGGTGTTGTTTTAGTTGTTTTGTGTTTCTGGCGGTGCTTGGGTCGGTGCTCCAGCAATGGACTCCGACTCTAGCCTTGTCGGGGGGGGGGGGAAGAGGACGTATGGGGTGATAGAGTCAGGGATGTCTGACTCTGACACGGAGACGGAGGTGGTTGCGGCAAAGGTGCCCACTGCACGTCGTGGAAGGCCTGCGGGTGTCGCCCGTGGCTCGGGACTCACCCGAGCAAGGGCGGAACTCAAGGAACTTGAGTCGGAGGCTAGGGAGGAGGCTCTGGACAGGGCCTTAAGGGCGAGAGCGTTCCGGAAGGGGGTGACCTCACCGGTGCTGGACCCAACGGAAGGGGTGAGCTCGGATAATCTGGGCCCCGAGACGCGCACCTCGGAGGAGTTGCGTGCTATGGCCGGTCACTGTGTGACCTCCATCTATGAGGTTGCCAAAAAGTCGGGGCATCTTCAGGGGCCGATGGTGAAGCGACTGAAAGACGCAGCATCGAGCCTGCAAGAGGTGGTCGAAGTGCTGGTGGCGAGGCCTGAAGCGGATGAGACGCGACGTCTCCGACGCGATAACGGGGTACTCCGCAGGGAGATTGAGGCCCTGAAGGCTGAACTGGTGGCACATCGCCGCGAATTCGAGGGCATGAGGAGGACGATGGCGGCCACCAGGGAGCCAGCTCCGGCTCAGACGGGATTGGATGGGGACATGGTGGAGGAGCTCAAGCGCTCTATTGTCACCTCGGTCGGCGAAATGGTAAGCGCCCGCTTCGCCGGCATTGAGGAGCGCTTGTTGCCGGCGGTGGTGCATCGCCCGCCCTTGGCAGCTGACAAGCGGAGGCAACCGGCAGTGCCGGTGTCGGACGTGGAGGGGCCAGTCAGAGCCCGACCGGGACCGTCAGTGGTCCGAGCAAAGCCGGCGGCGAAGCCGGCAGGGAAGTCGGTGGCCTCCAAGGCTGTGGGCGCTTCGGCCCCGGTGAAGCCGGCGCAGGCCACGACAGAAGTGGCGACGGCTACCCCTGACGCTGCCCCTGTGGACCCGGAGGGCGAGTTTACACTCGTCACTGGGTCCAAGAAGGGGAAGGGGAAAGGTAAGGGGAAGGGGAAGGGTAGCCAACCTGCAATGTCGCAGGGGGGTTCGGCTGCCAATGCAGCTGTTCCCACACCGGCGAGGGCGACAGCGAAGCCTAAGCTTTCCCCACCCCGCACCTCCGTCGTGGTGATCAAGGTGCGGGAGGATGCGGCCGCGGCAGGTATGACGTATAGTCATATCCTGTCTCATGCGGCGGAGAAGGTGGACCTGGGGGAGCTGGGGATCGAGTCCCTGAAGTTCCGTCAGGGTGCTACGGGGGCAAGACTGTTGGAGCTGCCGAAGGGGCAGTCCCCGGAAAAGGCCGACCAACTGGCGGATCGTCTCCGCACAGCCCTGGAGGGGATGGCGGAGGTAGTCCGGCCCACAAAGACCGCGGAGATCCGCATTACGGGCCTAGACGACTCGGCCACCAAGGAGAAGGTGGTCGCAGCAGTGGCGAGGACTGGAGGTTGCGCCGAGGCCCAGATCAGGGCCAGAGAGGTGCGCTCTGGACCGGGGGGCATGGGCGCTATCGTGGTCCAGTGCCCGGTGGCGGCTGCCAAGGTGTTGGCCGACGCAGGCAAGATCTTGGTGGGGTGGAGTTCGGCTGACGTAGTGGCTCTACAGCAGCGCCCCATGCGCTGCTACAGATGCTTGGGGCTGGGCCACGCTAAGGCTATGTGCCCCTCGAGAGTAGACCGCAGCGCGCTGTGTTTCCGCTGCGGGCATGAGGGCCACAAAGCGGCCACCTGCAAGGCCACACCGAGGTGTGCGGTTTGTGCGGATGCGGGCAGGCCCTCCGGGCACGATATGGGTGGGGCACTGTGTAACCCCCCCCAGATGAAGGGTAAGGCGGGCGCACGACCCACGACCGCCACCGAGGCCGGACGCCAGCAGGCGCGGGAGGAAAATGTTATGTCGGAATGAATCCATCACGACATAACAGTTTCCTCCAGGCGAACCTGAACCACTCCGCCGGGGCTCAAGACCTGTTCTTGCAGTCCATGGCGGAGTGGGGGGTGAATGTGGCGGTGGCCTGTGAGCCATATTACGTCCCCTCCTACTCACATTGGGCAGGGGACCTGGATGGCTTGGTGGCGGTCACCACCAGGGCCGGCTCCGACGTTCCCCTCTCAACTCTAGAGAGGGGGTCGGGATATGTGGTGGCGGGGTGGGGAGAGTACGCGATAGTCGGAGCGTACTTCTCCCCTAATCGCAGCCTGGCGGAGTTCGAGTCTTTTCTCGACTCCGTGCGGGCGGCGATCTGCAGATGGTCGCCGAGGCCCATGATAGTACTCGGCGACCTCAACGCAAAGGCTCAGGAGTGGGGCAACCCCGCCACTGACCCGAGAGGGAGGGCCGTCCAAGAATGGGCGGTCCTGTGCGGCCTGTCCCTCCTAAATAGGGGGGATGTCCACACCTGCGTGCGGTATACGGGGGGGTCCGTGGTGGACATTTCGTTCGCCACCCCCGCTATCGCGCGCAGGATCGTGGACTGGCGGGTGGAAACGGGGGTGGAGACCTTATCGGACCATCTGTACATCCGGTTCGGAATCTCCGCCCCCTCGGGACAGGCAGACCCTCCTAGGGGGGGCTCCAGTCACTTCCCGCGCTGGGCCCTAAGCCGGCTGGATAGGGAGCTGGCCGGTGAGGCGGCCATAGTCCAGCGGTGGGCCTCCCCCTCTAGCGTGGAGGGTGCCAACGTGGACGAGATGGCGGGCCGCATGCGCTGGGCCCTGCAACAGGTATGCGATGCGGCCATGCCGAGGGTCCGGCGGCGGCCTGCCTTTCGAAAGGTGTACTGGTGGTCCGCCGAAATAGGGGATCTCAGGGTGGCATGCGGCGCTGCGCGTCGAGAATACGTGCGGTGCCGCAGGCACAACGGCAGGGACCCAGGACTGGAGGCCTGCCTCAAAGGCGCCCTCAAACAGGCCAGGGAAGCGCTCCAGTCGGCCATATGTAGGGCCAAGGAGCAGGCAGACGGGGAGGTCCTGGCCGAACTCGATCGGGACCCGTGGGGGCGTCCCTTTCGTGCGGCCAGGAAGAAGCTTCAGGGTCGGGGCGCGCCTCCGACGGAGACCCTTTCGCCGGACCTACTCGGGCGCATTATGGGGGAGCTGTTCCCGGCCGCCCCGGAGGATTTCATCCCTCCCAGGATGGCCCCGCCGGCTACTGACGGGGACGGTCTGGAGTCCCCTCCCTCCATAGCAGAGGAAGAGATGGAGGAGGCCCTCGACCGTCTCCGGAACAGGAAGAAGGCACCAGGTCCGGATGGGGTGCCGGGGAAGGTGGTGTACCTGGCTGCCGATTCCCTGGGAGATCGGCTCCGGGAACTGTTCAATGAGTGCCTCCGAACTGGACAGTTCCCGGGGTTGTGGAAGGAGGGGAGGGTATGCCTCCTCCCAAAAGAGGGACGCTCCCCGGAGCTACCGTCGGCCTATAGGCCCATTGTGCTGTTGGACGAGGTGGGGAAAATCCTGGAGAGGATTCTCGTGTCCCGCCTCGTCCGGCACCTTGAGGGAGACGGGCCCGGATTGTCGGAGGCACAGTGGGGGTTCAGGGCTGGTCGTTCGACCATCGACGCCCTGAACCAGCTGAAGATCCTGGCCCGGGAGGCGGTAGAGGGGGGAGAAGTCCTCCTGGCGGTTTCGCTGGACGTCCGCAATGCCTTCAACAGTCTCCCATTTGAGACATTGGAGGAGGCGCTCCGATATCACGGAGTGCCGCCCTATCTCAGGAGACTGTTGATGGCATATTTGCGGGACCGCCAGGTCGTGTGGGAGGGGAGGGACGGAGGTCTCGCCCGGCAGCGGGTGGAGCGCGGTGTTCCACAGGGTTCGGTGCTGGGGCCCACCCTGTGGAACATCGGTTTCGACTGGCTCCTTCGGGGACCGCTCCTCCCCGGGATGAGGGTGATCTGTTATGCCGACGACACCCTCATCACGGTTCGGGGGAGGGGCTGGGAGGATGTGGCCAGGAGGGCGACTGTTGGGACCGCGCTCGTGGTGGAGCGGGTCCACCAGCTGGGGCTAAGGGTCGCCCTGGGTAAGACGGAGGCCCTCCTCTTCCATGGGCCGCGGAGGGGGCCTCCCCGGGGCGCGCAGCTTGTCGTGCGAGGGGAGGCGATAAACGTCAAGGCCCAGATGAAGTATCTGGGCCTTATATTGGACGGCCGATGGGGGTTTAAGGCACACTTCGCCCAGCTTGCCCCAAAACTTGTGTCCGCTGCTGCCGCCCTGGGGCGACTGTTGCCCAACGTAGGGGGTCCCAAGTCGGCGTGTAGACGTCTCTACTCCGGAATTATCCGGAGTATGGCGTTGTACGGGGCCCCCATCTGGGCGGAGGCTCTCACCGCTGATAATAAGATCCTCCTGCGGAGACCGCAGAGGATCATAGCGGTGAGAGCCATTAGGGGCTACAGAACGGTCTCTTGGGCGGCAGCGACACTCCTGGCGGGGGACCCGCCCTGGGAACTCCAGGCGGAGGTCCTGGCGGCGGTGTACCGTCTCCGGGCGGAGGGACGGGCGGCGGGCGCCGCACCTGATTGGGAAACGGTGCGGCGCACAAGGAGGAGGTGCCAAGAGGAGGTGGTGACGAGGTGGGGGGAACAGCTGGCTTCCCCTGCCTATGGCCGCGAGACGGTGGAGGCTATCCGCCCCCACCTGGCTGACTGGCTAAAGAGGGGGCACGGCGCCCTCTCCTACAGGATGACGCAGGTGCTTACCGGGCATGGGTGCTTCGGTAAGTACCTGCACCAGATCGCGGGGCGGGAGCCGACCCCCATCTGCCACGCGTGTGACGCACCGGTGGATACGGCGCGTCACACGCTGGAGGAGTGCGTGGCCTGGGGGCCGAGGAGGCACGACCTCGTGAGCGTCGTGGGGAGGGACCTCTCGCTGCAGAGCGTGGTAGCTGCCATGCTCAGCAGCGAGAGGTGCTGGAGGGCAATGGCCTCCTTTTGCGAATCCGTCATGGCGCAAAAGGAGGCCGCGGAGCGGGTCAGGGAGGGAGACGCCCAAGCCGACCCGCTCCGAAGAGCACGGCGGGGGAGACGGAGAAGGCGCTATGCGCATCTTCTTCCCCCGCCGTAAGAGGAGGACGTCGAAGGGGACTAGGGCAGGGGGTCGGGGGACCACCTGCCCACACAAAGTCCCCACGACGGAGGGTGCCAACAGGCACCCCTCCTGATGTCTGCGGCCTGGGACCAACACCCGGGCCGGCCGCCGGGGCGCCACAGTAGTATGCCGAGTGCGATCCTGTGGCGCCCCACTCAAAGGCGGTGATGGCGGACCAAGGGGTTTTAGTGGGTATACCGGCACTCTGCCGGGGAGTCCCACATACCCCTCTCGTCCCCCCGGGCGGGAGGGGATGCGTAATTGCATTTCCCCTTGTAAAAAAAAAAAAAAAAAAAAAAAAAAAAAAAGGTTAGGTTAGGTTAGGTTAGGTTAGGTTAGGTTAGGTTAGGTTAGGTTAGGTTAGGTTAGGTTAGGTTAGGTTAGGTTAGGTTAGGTTAGGTTAGGTTAGGTTAGGTTAGGTTAGGTTAGGTTAGGTTAGGTTAGGTTAGGTTAGGTTAGGTTAGGTTAGGTTAGGTTAGGTTAGGTTAGGTTAGGTTAGGTTAGGTTAGGTTAGGTTAGGTTAGGTTAGGTTAGGTTAGGTTAGGTTAGGTTAGGTTAGGTTAGGTTAGGTTAGGTTAGGTTAGGTTAGGTTAGGTTAGGTTAGGTGAGGTTAGGTTAGGTTAGGTTAGGTTAGGTTAGGTTAGGTTAGGTTAGGTTAGGTTAGGTTAGGTTAGGTTAGGTTAGGTTAGGTTAGGTTAGGTTAGGTTAGGTTAGGTTAGGTTAGGTTAGGTTAGGTTAGGTTAGGTTAGGTTAGGTTAGGTTAGGTTAGGTTAGGTTAGGTTAGGTTAGGTTAGGTTAGGTTAGGTTAGGTTAGGTTAGGTTAGGTTAGGTTAGGTTAGGTTAGGTTAGGTTAGGTTAGGTTAGGTTAGGTTAGGTTAGGTTAGGTTAGGTTAGGTTAGGTTAGGTTAGGTTAGGTTAGGTTAGGTTAGGTTAGGTTAGGTTAGGTTAGGTTAGGTTAGGTTAGGTTAGGTTAGGTTAGGTTAGGTTAGGTTAGGTTAGGTTAGGTTAGGTTAGGTTAGGTTAGGTTAGGTTAGGTTAGGTTAGGTTAGGTTAGGTTAGGTTAGGTTAGGTTAGGTTAGGTTAGGTTAGGTTAGGTTAGGTTAGGTTAGGTTAGGTTAGGTTAGGTTAGGTTAGGTTAGGTTTTTTTTTTTTTTTTTTTTTTTTTTTACTGTCCGGGCGCTTTGTGGCCCGGCCCGCGAGCTACCCCTAACGTGGTCAGGGTCCTTATTTACTAGGGATATTGGGACGGCTACTTTATTTATTTATATTCTACATCCTACGTGGTACTTTATTTCCGTTGATAACATTATACATCTTCTTAGGGCTAATTACATTAATGTTACTTATTTTCTACTACTTAACTTTTACATGATTACTTTTCCTATTTTTACTTATATAAACAGTGTCTAGGTTTATTTTCTAATATTCTTATTTCTATACATCTTGTTACAGTTTTCTTATTTCTAGTTTTTTCTTATATATATTGTACATCTTTTTTGTTTACTTTTCTTACATTTTTATCTTGATCATCTATTTTTATGATACGCATGTATATATTCACTATATATTGCTATCATAATTGTCATATCTCTTTATTTCTTTTTATTACTTGTGTGGCTATTCGAGTACAATATTGTATGAATTTGACGTTCTGTTTACCTTTTATTAAGTTTGGTATATTTTCCATCGATAATTTTGTGCATGTCTCTTGTTCAAAGTTGTGTCTTTGCAGTGTGAATATTGGACAATCGAGTAATATGTGCGGGACGGTTTCATGTTGGTCAGGTTCGCAGATGCACGATGGGCTCTCCTTACACTTAAAGCGGTTCAAGTATGAGGAGAACCCACCGTGTCCTGTCATGACCTGTGTCATGATCTGCGTGTTTCCGATCTTCCTGACTGTTTTGTACGCCGCCACCGCCTCGGGGAAGAACATCTTTGTTACTGCGGCTGTTTCGGCCGTCTTATACCTCCGGTCCCATTCCTCAAGCGTCTCCATTCGAATTTGACGCTTGACGAATGACACCGGGCACCGGTCATAGTCGGGTCTTTTCTTGGACCTCAGGGCGGCCTCTTTGGCAAGCTGGTCCGCTCTCTCGTTCCCTACCAATCCCGCGTGTGCCTTGATCCAGAACAGGGAGATGTTTTTGTTCTGGAGCTTTCCGCGTCTCATTGTGGCCCTCACTTCTGTGGCCAGGGGGTGAGGGGAACGAGGGTCGGCCACCGTTTGCAGTGCCGCCATGGAGTCGCTGTAGATACCGAAGGTGGACTCCGGTCGTTTTAGGGCTTCCTCCACTGCCCTACAAAGGGCCAAGAGTTCAGCCTGGTAGACGGTACAGTATGCTGGTAGAGTAAGTTTGAGGGCACTGGTTTCCGCGGCGCCCCTCCATAAGGATAGTGCCGCACCTACCCTGCCCTCAATCTTACTACCATCTGTGAAAATACGCACAGCAAAATTGCTGTGGTTTCTATATTGCTCCTCGTCTACCAGGGAGTTGAACTCCAGGCATATTTGGTCCGCGGGGTGTGGGCTCTCTGTCGCCGGGGTCATTTGCTCGACCTCCCAGTCGCCTAACATCCGCCCGGACACTCCCCTCCTTGCCTCGTACAGCGCGGCAACTTCGCGTATCCGAAGGTCGAGAGGGAGTATCCCGGCGAGTATTAGTGCCGAGTTTAGGGACACCGTTCGGTATGCTCTGCAGAGTTTCTGTGCGAAGCCCCTCTGCATTACAGCGAGCTGTTTTTGTGCCCCTAGTTTTTTCGCCGCCGGTGCCCATGCGCTAGCGGCGTACAGCACAATTGGCTCCACTGCTGCTGTGTAGATCATTCTGATCACCTCCGGGTGTAATCCCCAATTGACACGGGCTGTTCTGGCTAGCTGTTTGTAAATTTCTATCGCCTTTTTACATGTGTTGGTGACATGCGTGTTGAATGTCAGTTTGGCATCGATCACAAGTCCCAGAATTTTGACCTCTTGTGACATGCCGATGCCGGTCCCGCCCATGCTCAGGCGTGGTGTATCGTACTTTAACCGTCTTGTTATTAGCATTGCGCTAGTTTTTTGCGGGGCGAACTTCAATCGGTTTCTGATACCCCACGCCCGAACATGTTCGAGAGCTGCATTGGCACGTCTTTCTATTTCTTGGGCTGTCTCTCCGTCGAACACCATCACAACATCGTCGGCGAAAGCCTGGCAGTAGTCGCCTCTTGTCTCCAGCTGTTTGAGGAGTGGGTCCAGTATTAGGTTCCAGAGTATGGGTCCTCCTATGGATCCCTGGACGCATCCTTTGTTGGTTACCCTCTTGGTTTGTACACCTGCATATCTTAAGTGGACTACTCTGTCACTCAGGTAACTGTCGATCGATCGTCTCAAGTTGACTGGGCAGTTTTCCTCCGCCAGGCGCACTTTTATCTGGGGCCACCATGCGTTGTCGAAGGCCCCCTCTATATCCAGCGACACTAGCGTGATGATCTTCTTCTGCTCGAGTTTCTCTCGAATGTGTCGCATCAGGATATAGAGGGAGTCCTCGGTGCTCTTCTGGGGCACAAAGCCGAACTGTCTACTGCTGATGTTAGGCAGTAGGTAAAACTTGAGACGAGCGACCAGCATCTTCTCGTATATCTTCCCAAGGACAGGCAAGAGCCCAATCGGCCTGTACGACTTGGGAACGGTGTACGTTTCCTTCCCTGGTTTTCTGAGCGCAATCACTGTTGCCTCCTTCCAGATCGTTGGGAAGTGGCAGTATTCCAGGCACTTGTTCAACAGGGCTAGGAAGTATGCGGGGTCGCTCTCTATCGCGTGTAGACATATGTCCGCTGTGAGGCCATCGCCCCCCGGGGATTTTTTGGGGTTGAAGGACCCTATTGATATTTTGAGCTCATTTCGCGTAAACGGTGGGTCATGTTGCTCACCATGCTTCCATTCGTTTATCGTTTTTGCCTGTTCACGGGTCTGGCGATGGTCCTCGTTGTCTTCTTCCTCCCGGTCTTTGGGGTAGAATGTTTCTGCTAGATATTGCGCAGAGCTTTCCGCGTCCAGGGTTTTCCCTTCTTTCTGCAGTGGTAGATCCTCTTCCCTCCTTGTTGTTCTTCCTATTATCCTGTATATTCCCTCCCAGACCCCCTCCCTATCCTGTTTCCGACAGAACTCCTTCCAACTTTCTTCTTGGGCTTTCCTTACTGCTAACTCATATTTTTCTTTTTCTTCCAGGTACAGGCTGACGATCATCGTTCTTCGGACTGGCGCTGCGTTCCTGATTCTGCGTCTCTTGGTGTTTACCTGCTTCTTCATCTCCGCGAGCTCTTCAGACCACCATGGCATGGTAAGTATTTCTTTTTTGTTTTTATTTGGTATTGTGTGTTTACATGTATCTGTGATAGTTCTTGTATATGTTTCTATTGTGGTATCTATGTGATTCTTGTCGTTTATATTGTCTATTTCTTGTATTGTTAATTTTCTTTCTTGCATAATTTGGACCATTTTCTCATGAAATTGGTCCCAATTTGCTTTTTTAGTGTTATAGATCCTGGTTGTTCTCTCAATTTTTGTCCCTTTAGATTTTTGTATGTTTATGTTGAAGAGTATGCCATTGTGATCCGAATTTGTGAGACTCTCTTCTACTCGCCATGTGTCCACAAAGTCCAGCAAGTCCACTGAACAGGCTGTTACGTCAACGTGGCTGCTGTACCTTTTTCCTCCTCTTATGGTGTCGAAAGTTGGGGTATCTCCGGTGTTGAGGATTTGTAGCCCAATCTCTTCCATGGCTCCACACATTTGCTCGCCCCTTGAGTCCTCCTTCATGCTGCCCCACCACGTACTTTTGGCATTTGCATCCCCTCCAATTATGACTCTACCCGGTCCTGTTCTGCGCACAATTTCCTTTAGGTGGTCGAGGTGTGGCCCCATTGGTTTGTCCGGTTCGAAGTAATAGGATACCAGCGTGATCTTCCATGCTCTGGTTTGGATTCCCACCACAGCGATGTTTTTTGTGGTGAGT